>JADDOH010007479.1:0-128494 GCA_016648135.1 Agrypnia vestita
TCGGAAGGTTCCTAGAATTAGAATATATACACGACTTTCAAACATTTGATAATGTGTGGATGTCCTTACGATGGAATTGGTGAACGTTGCTTTGTGTAGAGTGATCACTTAAGCCAGCTTATACAGCTTGTAAATCCTGGGCCACGTTTCTCATATAAAAATATTAGAATACTAGCTGATCGTACCCGGCGTTGCACGGGTTAAGAATTAAGTAAAAAATGCAGCTCCGCTGTTCTCTAAAAAACAATGTTTCCATCTAATGTTAACATAAGTTATTGTAACATAACTGTAATACTTAGATATATGATATGGTAGATTTTTTTGTAGATATTAATGTCCTCTATAAAACTGTAGTACATTACTTTGCTCTATTGGCAATAATTTCCGCAGCGTACGCGATATAAGGTTTTTTTTTTCGTAATTTTTTCACACGTTGGGTTAGATTATCGAAGTTTTCATACGGATCCCTAACATTTTTGAAAATATTATATAGCCTATGTTCATCAGGGATAATGTAGAATTCTGAATGTGAAAGAATTTTTCAAATCGGTCCAGTAGTTTCGGAGCCTATTCAATTCAAACACGCAATCAAATCTTTCCTCTTTATAATATTAGTATAGATATTCCATTCAAAATTGGATGTAGAAGACAAAATAAAGTTTTTGCTACTAGACATGACACCCTGGTGGTTTGTGGTGGTTGTAGTTTTCGTCTGGACGTTGAGCAGCCCTCCCGTCTCCCGGTCACGTCCCCGGGAGCCGAGCCGCGCCGGAGGTTGCCGGACTTGGCCGAAGATTGCCGAAAATTGCACTGTCACGATGCCCCTCGGGAGGAGCCCCCCGCCCCCCGCCCGGCGGAGTCCTCGCGTTTCGGTAATTGGACAATTACAGAGCGCTCCATCACCACCGCGCCCCCCTTCGGCGGTACCGACCGCGGACGCGTCACACCGCGTGACTGACAGCGTGAGTGGTTGGCTTTCGTACATAGCACTTCTTCTACTATCGCTTGCCCAACGTAACTTGGCGTGCGGCGAATTTTGAACTAAAACCCGCCCCGCCCGCACCCGGCGGTAACCCCTCGCCCTGTCATTCAGTTCTTTCTCGTCTTTAAGCGCGAGCTCTGTCATCTTGATTACCAATATACACCGAATCTTTATGTCCAAAACATCCTAAACAGTCCGGGATGGTGCAAGAACAATTGCCAATGAAGTATTAAAGTTTTGCGAAGCTGAAAAAGCGAATAATAGACCGATATTACCGTCTGACAGTTTGACAGATAGAACGGCCGCCATCATTGCGTGGTTTCTTTAGTGCTGCCCGACCAAATTTCTGTATTTAATACGACACCGGTCACCGGACATTCTGTACATTATGTATTGTGTAATAAATTTACACCGTGACAACTTCTGTTACGCGATAGGCACGCCCTCCCTCGCACGCCTAGTTATAGCGCTAGTTCAGACACAGCGGGAACCGTGCCGTTTCAGAATCGCGTGAGATCCGTGCGGGTCTCATTTACCTAGGTTTGTATGTGATCGTTCAGACACAACCGTGCGGTTAGTCAACCGCTGCGGTGCCCGCGACCCGACCGCTAGAAAATAGACCCGCACGGCGCCCGCGCGATCCTATTTCTATGGGGCCTTACGAGTAGGGATGGGCGTTGAATGGACGGACTAGTTGAAATCAACCGTTGACGTTGCATCGACGCGTCGATCGTTTACATTTATCGCATGGACTAGTTGAATTCGTAGACGGTGGACAGCGGACGTCGTGGTCGGTGGACGATTCGAGATTAACGCAATGCAAAGCAACGAGCGAGAGCAAGACAAAACGTCTCCGTTTATTTCTCTCTCATCTCTCGCTGTCGACTTGTAGATGCCATAGACGTCATAGACGGCTCGACGGGTAATTTCATTTCAACTCAAAAGTACACCACCATAGAGTGCAGAGTGCAGAGTGCAGTACACGAACTATGACTAGAGATTTGAAATTTGAATACATGCGTAGGGCGAGATAGGCTTAATAAGCTATTATCTATTATTTTTTTACTTGATTTTTTGTGATGTCACGTGCGACGATTCGGTGAATTCCCAATTTTACGCTGTATAAAATAAAACTATTCTGTTTAATTATTTTATTTTTTATTGAACTAATATTTTACTGCTTACACCTGATATTGTTGTGTACACCTACTTATTTCTTTATTATATATAGAAAGAAGTATATAAAACAATATGTAAAAGCCTGTAATGTGCGTAAACAAATAAATAATAAAATATTTCTTTTTACATATAAGCACAAGTAGCGGTTTTACTTTCCCCGAAACTATATTCCTTCGAATTTCTTTAAATTTTAAAAATTAACGTCATAAAAATAGCCAACGGTTGAGCCGTCGAGAAGCGTCGCGTTGAACCGTAGACAGTTGACCGTCGTCCCGATGTTTAGATAGAACGTCCGCGACGTCCGCGTAACCAAGTTCACGCGTCAACTAGTTGACGAATTCAACTAGTTGATCGTCTCGTCGATGGATGGACGTGGACGGTCTCGTTTCGTCGACGGTAAATACGTCGACGACCCATCCCTACTTACGAGAGCGTTCAGTCGCGTTGCGGGCTCCGCACGGTTCCATGTCACAACAGGAGCACGCGTGGATTATATTCTGTTTTCTATGGTTATGGATCGCTTTGACACTGAATTTTTTATTGATGAAGTGGAGAAAAGACCTGTAGTATGGGAGAATAGACCTGTAATAGTGTGAGGATTACTCAAATATGCCAAGCACCCAGCTTGGCAGGAGTTACTTATCCACCTATATAAATAGGTGGAGATATTTGGAAATGGTAGAAAAAAAGAGTATTTTAGAGAAGTAGGTATTTATTCACCAAAAATGAACTGACAGAATGATATTTATGTGTCTTGCCATGGAACACGGCTGTCGTTAACAAAGTAATGAGCGAATATATCTCTGATATTCAAAGATGGAGAACGGCACCAGAACTGTCAAACTGACGTTTATTTTCGCGCGCACAAATCGCTTATTAACCGCGGCTGTGTGAACAGATGACACAAATCGCGTGTTTTGAGACGCGATTCTGAAACTAAACGGTTCCCGCTGTGTCTGAACAAGCGCATAGTGATACGTCTATATCGTCCGTACGATATGAAACGTTTTCACTTGCGCAAATATTGCAATACTCGGCGTTTTTTTTAAATTAACAATCTAACTGGATATGCCACGTACCCGATGAGATGTATTGTAACTCAGCAGAAATCTAAACCAGAACCCTGGGTACGAAAAGCCAGCGTCATGCCCACTAGGTTATGACTGTCTTTATTGCAAGTAAGGAAAAACACAAAAGTAACTCTTCTATTCAATTTAATTTTTTGCTTTGTATGTTGATTATTTTTCCTACTGGCATGGAGGAACGAATGGTATTAATTTAATCGAATTACTTGGGTTAAAAGTGTCACTCTAGTGCTTGCTTTCACACTTTCTCTAGATCTCGATCTCGCTCTAGTTTTCTGGTCCTGGCTTAGTTCCCTCTGGCTCTCGTTCATATTTTTGCTCTAGATTTCACTCTCCCTTTAGATATCACTCTCACTCTAGGTTTTGCTTCATCTATAATCACGCTCTAGCATTCGCTCTTTCTTTCGCTCTCGCTCTAGCTCTCGCTTTTGCTCTCTCTCTTCAACTCTCACTTCGCTTTGGCCCTCGCTCTAGCTCTCTCTCTCTCTAGCTCTCTCGCTCTCGCTCTAGCTCTAGCTCTCGCTCTTGCTCTAGCTCCAGCTCTCGCTCTCGCTCTAGCTTTCACTCTTGCTTTCGTTTTACCTCTCGCCTTCGCTCTCGCGCTAGGTCTCGCTCTAGCTTTCGCTCTAGCTCTCGCTCTTGCTCTAGCTCTAGCTCTCGATCTCGCTCTAGTTCTAGCTCTAGCTCTAGCTCTAGCTTTACACTCTTGCTTTCGTTTTAACTCTCGCTCTATCTCTCGCCTTCACTCTCGCGCTAGGTCTCGCTCTAGCTTTCGCTCTAGCTCTCACTAATGCTCGCGTTTTAATTCTAGCTCTCGCTTTAGCTTTCGCCTTTGCTCTCGTGCTTGCTCTCGCCCTAGGTCTCACTCTAGCTCTAGTTCTTGCTCAAGCTCTTACTCTCGCTCTCGCTCTAGTTCTCGCTCAAGCTCATACTCTCACTCTAGCTCTAGATCTCATTTTAATATACAATTTCTCACCACACAGAAACATTGAATACATCCGAGACTTAACAAGTCTGACCTTTTTGTTCGATAAATAACGATATTTATTACATCGTCGAATCTGGACTATTCGCTTAACCCGGCATTTCTGATTCGCAGCTAATCATACGCCTTATCAACGACCGCCGCGCCGACCCATTGACATTCTCATTCGACGTAACTCGCAATGCACAACAACACGGGAACCGCTCCATATTCAGAAGTTCAGCGTAGATCTATCGCCGCGCGCCGCGCCGAGAACGTTTCCTCCCGCAATTTTCTCCGCCGCCATGTTGCCGCAGGGAGCGAGCCCGTCGGGCCGGCGGAGAGCTCGCGCGTGCGCAGCGGACGCGGGTCGGGCGCGCGCCCGCGGCGGGAAAACGAGCGCCGAGCTGGGCCGTCGGCCATTTGCAACGCGCTAAACGTCAGATGAAATCATTTTCGAACTTTCCTAATCGTCTACAATAAACTTAATAGGATTGCTTGTATCAATTACACTCATAGTGACAGCGACAGCAGAGTGCAGACGACGAATATTTTGTTAACCAATTTGTATTTTGTGTAGGTACTTACATCTAATTAAGTTATTGTAAACTTTGTCTCAACACAGAGTCTTAAGGGGGTGACAGACGTAGTAGCGAGTAAGTACGCGAACTTACGGCTCGATGATCTTTTTCGCTCGTGTGTCACCCTAAGTTCGCGTACTTTAAAACCGTCGAGTAAGTTCGTCGGCGATCCAACATGTTTGAAATTTTGCTCGTAGCCCGCGCGTGTGTCATCGCCGCTAGTTGCGAGCCGCCATTTCACTTAACTTATTCGAACGAATTTTTAGAAGAATTTATTGAATGTCTGAGAAATAATCCTCGTCTTTGGAAAATTAGAAGTATCAGTATAAAAACAAAAATAGCAAAATTCAAGCTTACAATAATCTATTGGCAATCGTAAGAAAGGTGGAAAGAAATGCTACCATTGATTCTGTCAAGAAAAAAATTAATTCTCTAAAGGCTGGAATTGTGGAAATCTTCCTACTCTTCACGTAAATTTCTTACTAAATTTACATGTGATAAACGCTCTCTTTTCGTAAGCCAGTACTTTATCCACATTCGCCGATTTCGTCTTCCATTATTGGTTTTTAAAATGTGATATGATGTAATTCCTAAATAACACAAGGCTTCCTCTATCGACGACATTGCGATACGGTGTGAGTAAGCTTCACGTCCGTCACCAACGTCGAGCCGAGTAAGTTTGCGAACTAAAAAACCGCCTACTTTAAGTTCGTATGACTATCACCCACTTTATAGTGAGACAGGCATAGTAAAATTCAACCCAAAACAAATGTAAATAATGTACAGCATTGAATAAATAAATAAAAACAATTCATAGTAAAAGTTTGAAGCATAGATGTTTGCGTTTTCTACCGATAAAGCAACCCTTTTTCGTAAAAATCTATGCTAAACATATTCTATTACAACAAAGTAGATACAAAAGCGTCCCTTAGTAATAAACTTCTCTGGGACATTATCTCAAAAGAACGCACACTTTATACGTAGGTCAACATCAATACAGGATTTAAATTTGGGCTAGATACGGTTTTATTAGGTTTTTATATTAGGTGAAGTTTTAACATATGTTTTATCGGACACGTAAAATAAATCAAATTTTCGGAAGAGTAACGGACATGGACTATATTACAATATACAGGGTGTCTTACAGGTAGTAGAAAAAACTTTATAGTTAGATTCCTGTCTTGATAGAGTCGAAAATGTTGAAGCAAATACGACTAACACGACTACTTGATTTGGTAAACACAAAATATAAACTTTATTTATTTATCTATGCCCTGGTAGGTTTTTACAGTGTAATATAACGTACAAGAATTTATAAACACAACAGAAAACACAACCAAAAATTTAACAAAAATAAAACACATTTAAAAATGACATAAACAACCAACAAAATGGTTAAAAAAAAGAATAATGATTAGTGTAAGAGTAAACAGTAGGTAATACTTAAACATTAAAAAATATATAAATGAACATAAAAAATTGTAAGTAAAAACCAAATTCAGAACGGTACGAATTCAAGGAAAACATAAATAAATATATATATTTTTTTTAATTATTTAAAAAATCCTTGTTTACAAATAAAGATACTTAATACTAATTTAACAATAAAACATAAGATAAAACATAAGATAAATTACACATTTTTTTTGTTTTGTTTAATTTGTGGATTATGCCACTCTACTAGGCTACGCCTGTCCCAGAGTGGCGTTATAGAACACAATTATAATATTTTTTCGAGTTCGTCAGTAGTATTTATTTTCATAAGGTAGTTATTATGTATCTACAGAGTATCAAGTGGAATGTTAGTGAAAGTTGAGTTAGTCATACGTCCAAGTGTAAATATGTGTAGAATAATTGTTTAATGTAAAAAGGGTTAAAGTTTTGTTTAAGATTATTTTTTATTTTCCTTAATTAATTTATTTATTTATATAGGTATATATTTTTATTTGAAGACATTATTATACAATTACAGTAAGTAAATTTTCAGTTGCTCTTCTACCTTTGGAGGTAAGCCAGTTGTTTGCTAAAGCTTTTATTTTTTAATTGAGTATATTCTGATTTCCGGGAAGTCTGTTTTAAATATGTTAAATATTTTAGGCCCTATGTATGAGTTATTTTTCTGTCCGTGTGTTGTCTTAGTTTTTGGTATTTCGTCAAGGTTTCGTAATGCTTGTCTAGTATTATGTGAATGCGAGTTACTGGTTGCTGTTAGGTGGTTTGTGTTTTTGATGTAGAAGATGAGGGTAGACTTAACGAACAGCTGTCTAACGTCCAGTACATTAAATTCTCTGAATAGTCTGTCTGATTGGTATGTAAATGGTTTTTTATTAATGACTCGGAGCAAGGTTTTTTGTGCCGTTGTAGCTGGTTTTAATGTGGTTTTGTAAGTACCTCCCCAACTTGGGGAGGTACTTTAGTACATTAAACTGTACTCAATTTCACTGGCATATTCTAATATATAATTATTCTTTAGTTATTCTTTAGTTCGGGTATGTTCCTACAAATAAAAATGTCAACGAATTTCGAGAACTTATTTCCAGTACGATGCATACCTATATTTTTGAATTTATCTTACTAGCCACTACTGCTGACGTCATCATCCGATAAAGTTTTTCGTTCAAGTCAAAGTGTCTGATGGAGCGTCCCGATTTGCCGCGCGCGCGATCGTCGGGGGGCGAGGTTGGTACCTACCCGGTGTTGGCGGCGGGTGCATGCTCGGCATTTTTCTGCGCTGTTTAAGGCGGTTGCGTGCGGCTCGGCCCGCGTCGCGACACGCGGACAGTACCTACCTACCTACCGGCCGCTCGTGAAAATGAATTAATTAGGGTGCGCTTATGCAAATGGCGTCTGCGGTTAATGAGCGGGAAAACTACCATTCTGGTGATTATTGTTTTACTGTCTTAATTTAGAGGTTTAAGATGATTTAATGAATTTCTAAAGGCGTCTGTACGATTGGAGTTCATTGATACATCAGAAGGTGTACGAATACGCCGAGTCAAATATAAGACCAAGTCAAATATTGGCGGCCCTCGTAGCGCGGTAAATATACCTAATACTGGCTACCCACACCGAGGGTTCCGGGTTCGATTCCCGGTGAGGTCACAATTTAATCCGTGTGATTTACTCAAGCCTGTGTTTTGTGATGTATGTCGCTTCTGTAATCGGGCCTCCTGGCCTGTTGAAGCGTACAAAAAATATTTATACGAAGGGTATAGAAACAAATAAGAAAGATAAATGAGAGAAAACTGGCTGGACCGAAAAGGATTATTTAATTATTCTTCTTCTTCTTCAATTCCTCGCGCTAATGGGTCAGGTCCCTGCACCGCATATACGGTTCCACTTTTCTATCTTGGGCTCAGCCCAATTTAGTCGCAACCTCGCTTCGCAGCAGTCCTCCGACCGTTTCCGCCAACTCCTCCTAGGCTAGCCTCATGGTTTTGCCTGGAATGTCCGTTTTGGCAGTCTATCTGCCGGCATCTGCAAGATGTCCCAGCCACCCTAACTGTGATTTATCGATGAACGTCAAAAAGGGTTCTACTTCGAGACATTCTCTTATTTGAGTATTTCTGATTCTGTCCCTTGTGGTAACTCCTACTATTCCTCGTAAGAATCCATCACGGCAGCCTGTAGCCTTGAACGGGTTCTTCCGGTCAAGATCCAGTGCTCGTGGCCGTCCTAGGGTTGGCCTGAAACCTGATTTGAACACCGCCAACTTTGCTCGCTGGCTGAGCTCCGCTTTTCTAAGTACGGGATAGTACAGGGATCGAGCTACCTGGCTTGTGGCTCCAATTCACCTTCTCGCTTTCCATCCTGAGATGTTGCTACACCGAGGTCTTTGAAACTGTTCACCTGATTTAGACGTCTATTATTTAATTAATACTTGTTTTCCTATTATATAAGAATATATTATATAAAAAAATTAGAAAATGTTTTTATATTTTATTTTATATTATCTAAGAATTTCCTCACGAATTTCACGTGTGTTCATGTTACATTCGTACCTACATCTAATTTAGTACAAATCATAATAATATTAATGCTATACTATTATTTTTTCATATCAGATTTGCCCCGAGCTGAAAGTTCGAATTATGAGCTCAAGTGTGCTGTAAAATAATGAACAATTTTTTATAGAACACGGTGAATTATTTTACGAAATAAAATTATTTCAAGTGAGATCAAAAGCGGTCTGGTAATACACTAATGAAAAATACATTTTCTAGCTTCAGGTATTCGACAGATTAAGTTCCATTCGAAATACTTATCCCCGAAAACAAACTTTTGATTGATTTTAATTAATTAAAAGGAATTGAATCTCGATACAAATATTTATTGAGATTTTGATAGATTGAGATAGCTTGATATTAGTTGAAAGAGATATTAAAAGTCAGAAGTTTTAGAAAATAATATAATGCTTTCAATAGAAAAGTGCATGTTTGAATAATTTAAAGATTTTGAAACACCTTTCGACTACTGTATGAATAATATTTACATATAAAATAAATACATATAAAATTATAGTGACAGTGAATATTACATTTTTATTACAGAAAAGTTAAAACTTGTGTTTGGGGACAGGAGAACATGATGCATAGAATTAGAGCATGAAAGATAAGTATGTATAAGTCAATAAATGGAACAGTATAAAGAAATATAAACATCATAAAATAAATATTACTGAATCAAGTATACAAATTATTTTCGAAGTACAGTTATTTTTTAAATAATAACAATTTTTTATTTTGATCATGTATTATTCTATTTGTTTTATGTATTTCTTGAATTTTGTATATTGTTCTTCAGTTCTGATATTCATTGGTAAGTTATTGAAAAATGTAACACACAGGTAAGTGTAATAATTGATGTTGTGTGGCGGTTTTGTTGTATTTGGGAAAGTTTAAACTTCCTATTATTTGCGCTCTTTGGCTATGAGTATGAGATTTATGAGTTTGTGGTGTATTTATATTTTGTTGAATGAATGTTTCTTTATGTATTTGTAATACTGAAGTGTTTTTGTATAATCCGTTTAGTGTTGCAACATAAATCTCTTTAAAAATAAATATGTAGGAAGGTCCTAGTTTTTTAAAATATTACTTTGGTAATTTAATTTTTATTTTTTTATGTTTATAGCGTTAACTTTGTAGTTGGACGTTATTATAAATTTTGATTAAATTTTTTTGTATAAACCACTTAAATTTACTAATTTAATTTAAGTGGTTTATACAAAGTTATTTAATTAAAATTTATAATTTTTGTGTTATTTTGAGAGACTGTAATTTACTTTTATAAGAGCCCCCCAACCTATTATTCCATATTGTAATACGGATTGTACAAAAGCATAATATAATATTCTAAGTAATAATTAAAGATTGATTAAAAGAGTAAATTGAAAAAGAAAGTTCACGCATTCAATAATTATTACAAAATATAATTTTTTTAATCGTCACTAAAAACACGATTTGTACACTTGAAGATAAAAATTAAAGATGTCAATACATAGTATAAAAGGAAGTCCTGGCAAGTCTGCATCTCTGTATGATTGAGCTAACCTCGAGAACTACCGAACGGATGTTGTGTGCGGTTCTTACTGTTATAATCTGCATTTCTCCAGGAAGATTTTTGTGCATTAAAAAAAAAATGCCCTGGCACATATAGGAGCTGAACATTAACAACACTAATCAAGTAGGGCATTAATAGTATTAACCAAATTAACGCTGTAAACATCAATGGTGAATTAGTGTATATTATAGATATCTCACAGAGACGAAACTGTATTAATTATGGGAAAGTAGGTATAGAAGTCATTTGGGTGTACACAGGACTTATGACCTGTCTTTTTATGGTTGGCTTAAGTGATCACTTTACACAATTGTAACATTCGCCATTTCCACCCATGATAGAATATACCATGCTTATTCATTTTTTTGGAAGTTGTATATATGTTCAAATTGCGTGGAAAGCTTTCATATATAAGTTGTAAGCGCCTTTTCCATGCGGCCTGTACAAAGCCATTTTCATTCCCCTAAATCCCCACAGATGTCGCTAATGAGAAAATCTACATTGATTTTTTTACGGAATTTTGAGAGCAATATACTTTATTGTGTATAATGAAATTCATCCGAATACTTGCATTACACTAGGATACGCCAGGATCATGGGTGGAAATGGCGAATGTTACAATTGTGTAAAGTGATCACTTAAGCCAACCATAAAAAGACAGGTCATAAGTCCTGTGTACACCCAAATGACTTCCCATAATTAATACAGTTTCGTCTCTGTGAGATATCTATAATATAATATACACTAATTGATTAATAATGTCTCTGTGACATAAATCCAGCACTGTTCTGAAAGATTTGAACAAACTCAAAATATCAATGGTGAACTTTCCAGGGACGGGAACAGTGCCATCTAGATCTATCAGAACTGACGTCACATTCTGTCTCCCACACTGCCACACAAACGCCAAACAGAACTCATTCTTCTACAGAGCCTCGTCGTATTTCAACACATTCTTCAGTGAACTCGATATCTTCAACATGACTACTACTAAGATCGAAACACACATTTGACACATTGCGTAACCCCACACAGCCTTCCTTTAAACATAACTAATCTTTATCACACGGATCTTTTTCCTTATCCCACATTCCCTCTACTAATCTATTTCGCCTTCCTTCCTCTCCCCCTGGAAATAAATTTACCATACTTTCTTCATGTATTTATCTATTTTTATATTTAAAAAAAACTCCCTTTTCCTTGATCTTTTTATTGAATTTGTTAAATATATTATCTTATTCTCTTGTATACAATACATAGTATTCTACATAGGTTAATTAAGTGAATTCATGTAATTGGCTTAATATTATTATTATATCATATGTTCTATTTCTTAATATCAAATTAGCTGTTTAACAGGAATCAGACATTCACGAATTTGTTGAGTGTCGCTGTTTCGTTAAGCATCCTTTTCTCCCTTCCAATTCCTTCGCTATACAGTCCATTAAAAATCCATTTACCCCTTTCATCTTTCATTTTTAATTCTGTCAATTTACGTCCCATTCCTCACGATTCATCGTTGCTTATTAGAGTTATGTCAACAATCGTCATTTTAGTTGTTACTCTGTTAACGGTGAGACTGTTAACAGGGTAACAACTACTAATGACTACAACTAGGGTGAGACTACTAATTCTTTCCAACCATGTAACGAATTCTTCTATGCCGTCATCATTTTTTTACTATTTACTAATTTAAAAACAAGAGCATAATTTAGTAAAAGCTACCTACTATTTGGTGCATTGAAGAAACGCTTGTACCAGAGTACAGTTTGACCCGCTCAAGAGTCTGGTTTGGTGGTAATCCGGCAAAGATCTCTTCGGGTCGTGCGCTCCGAACGCCCGCGGCCCCAGCCGGTAATTGTATCAACTCACCTACTTACCTCTTCTTGTAGTTTCTGCCTTTCGCTGGCGTAATCTGTCTTCTAATTTTTTTTTCCTATGGAGCTCACTGACATACCGCACAATGGCGGCCGACGCTAAAACCCTATCGAAGGCAATATCTCATAAACAATATTTATTTACTGATTTTCTTTGTCTTCTAAAATACAAATAATATTTCAACACGTTTTTTTTATATTTGATCGGCATCTGTATCCCAGACAATATCACTTGGAAGACGGCTCACACTGCGGTCAGCTAAATCGGAGGCACTCTGCAGGCTGGTAGTACCAAGGAGACTTGGAGCCACCAAGTTTGCGGAATGTGTTTTCAGCTTTGTGGGCCCAGCTATGTGGAATCAGCTGCCTCCAGTGTTGCGATCTATGGAGAACCAGGAACTCTTCAAGAAGAGCCTAAAAACTCATTTTTTCGGGATGTCGCGCCTGTAAAGCGCCCTTGAAGTGTCTCTTGCGCAAAAACGGCTATATAAATTAACATAAACATAACGTATTTTAAAGAGCTTAATTTTTTACAGTTAACACCTTTTTACATGATTTTATTTAACTATTTTTGTCTGTTGTTTGTTATGGTGCAATTTTTTAATGGATTTTTGATGTGTAACATCTTTCCTCTCACTTTCCTGCAATCTTTGGGAGTGATTTCGTGAAAATGGATGGACATGCGTAACAGGAACTAGATGCCGGGGAAGCGCGCGCTATTTCATTTGACCAATGAGCTCGCGCGGAGATAGAGTTGGCCGTCATATGTTACCCAACCCATTTTCCGAGAGGTTGGTATTGTGAAATTGCGATTTCAGAACGAAGTTCTATGTATTTTAAGCAAAATTTTAATCAATTAGAAGAGACCTACAGAAAAATCAAAATAACGAAAAAATATTTTAATTGCTACCGGGATTCAAAAATGTTTTTTTTAATGGGAGGGAGGATGGGAAGGTTGCTATAAAAAAATCTAAACTCAGCAAAAATATCACAAAGGATCGTCATTAAAGTAATACTGAAAAAAGTTGTACCTTTTCAACAAAAGATCTTTGTAAATTGTTTCCAGTACCAAACGTGGATGATATTTTCAAGCAAGTTTCCATATTGAAAATATGCGAAGAAAAAAACCTTACAGAAAACCAGAAATATTTCAAGCTTATGAGAAATGGAAACCAATTTATAATGCCTAAATTTAAAACAACCCAAATGCACAACCACTATATTTATAAAGCCATTAACTACTACAATAATTTACCTATCGAGATTCGCAGCATCAGTAACCTCTCAGAGCAAATAAAAAAATTAAAATCTTCCTAAAATCAAACTTAATCTCATAAATCTTTTAAACCCATAGCTTTTTTCAAAATACTTCAACACTTCATTATCAAATAACCTTTATTACCGTATTATTAAATGACTCGCATATATACCAATATATAAAATAAGAAGTGAGGCTCCCTCATCAGACTCGAGAGCTTCTCTTCACTGATGAGGTCTACATGACTACCAAGTATTTAAAAAAACGTCAATTTGATATGTGAATATATAGAATTGTATTTGTACCATATAAAAAAAAAAAGATTAATATAAATTTGTTTAAAATTCACAGAACTTCATTCTGAAATTGCAACCTCACATTAGCAATGTGTTTTCTTTAATATTAATATTCTCTGTTTTTATTATTATTCCTGCTACTTGGAAGATGGCTCAGGTCCTCATTGACGAATATGCATTTTAATTTAAAAAAAAAGTATTTTAGTCCACGATGCATTGTTTAATAAGAGCCACCACTGACCATAAAAAGCATCTGATTTATATGTTTTACAGGCGTGTCTCTGATATGCAAGAAAGCTAGATTTCGGACCTCATTAGCAGAACAGTAAATCTGAAGGAATATTGTTTTTTTTTTGTGTATCAATGTTTTTTGCTCCATTGCCACATCGTCGTCTCGGTGTTGCCCTGTGGGGTATTTTTTAAAGAAAATTCATTCAACAAAACATCGGTGATGGATGTTTTCATGTCTAAGCTGTCTTGCAACATCTAACCTATGTACACATTTGTTCAGAATGGTATAATTGAGAATAATGCCGTTTTGAGTAGCGCAAGTCCGGCACGTAGTCGGAATACCAGAAACCGAACAAACCAAATGGATAGCCAGCCCAGAGCATACACTCACTTTGTGACCAAAAAGGTTGTCGAAGAATCCATGAAAGCGAAACTCGTAAATATGAAACAGGTTGATTTTGGGAGTTGTATAGTTGAAGAGTAAAGTGTGTATAATTAAGGTAAATTATAGAAGTCCCTCAGAAACTAAGCTATTTATATGAGAAACGTGTATGGAAGTCTTTAGTACGATGTATATGTTAATTATTTCAGAAGAATATCATATTGATGTAGTAGGAAAATTCTATTATTCGCCCGTAATTCTATTATATTCCCAATTAAATGGCGTCATCAGTTTACAAAGATATATACGTTTTAAAATTGCAACTTCACAATAAGAATATGTTCTTGAATATATTATAGGTTTAGATACGTTTAGGAGACCAAAGAACTCCAGTTGAAATGCGATATTTTATGGATTCACTGGGAGATATTTTCGATTATAATTACTATTTTTCTTGACATATACATATATCGAACGAAGTCGTCTAATAATACAAAAAAAAATATTTAGCAGTTTTCGAGATATGCCGGATTTACAAAAATACATAAACTGTATTTGATGTATCCACATTACATCAGCTCGCAAAAGTGAAATAATAACCTCCAAAAAATTTCGGAAAGTTTTATAATTTTTGATTTAATAATTATTATTATTAATGCTCAACAATCAAGTTAAATTTATATTAAATTTAAAAAAAATCCAGACAGCTAAATTGTAATTTTTAGCGAATAAAAAATGAATTATAAAAATATGCATATTTAAAAATTACATTTAATAAAATGTACTTCATCATCATCATCTTTACCCCCTTGTCCTAAAATAGTCGGGGGCCCAAAGACTTGACAAGGTGTTTTCATGTTCCTCTATCTTGCGCTGCTTCTGTTTACACATTTTTCTATTGCTTCTTTCAGCTTAATCTGGGGCGACCCATCGGCCATCTTCCTTCCGGAGTTGCCAGGAGGATTCTTCATGGTATTCGTTCCTCTGGCATTCTTGGCACATATCCATTTGTGATTTTTCTATGTGTAGGAGTAGGGGCTCCAAGACGAGTGTGTGCCTTATGTCGGCACTTCTCACTCTGTCCACCAGTGTGACTCCCGCTACCCCCGTTATAAAACTCATCTCGGCAGCCTGGATCCTCGCTCTCACTCTCTCCGTCAGGATCCAAATTTGACGGCCATATATTAGGGTGGGCCTCTACACAGATAGTCAGTTTTAAAATGTATTTTTAATATAGAAATTGGAATAAATTTTATGTGTTTTATAAATTGTAAAACAGAGAAAACTGTATGAAAATTCGTGTTATAAATAGTGCTGGATACTCGAAGAAGCAATTAACCGGACTAAGCGAGGTATTTTTCTAAATGTAAAAATCTTTTTTTTGAAACAGATCGTCTCTTTCATCGTTCGATTAATTACAAAATATCTCCTTTGATAATCCCGCGGGAATACAAAAACAGAATTATCTTCCCTCTTCCAGGGTCCAGGTGGTATTTTTTCTGCCCATCTGCGGGGAAAAGAAAATTGAATTACGGTTTCGAGACGGGAATAATTTATCCTTGTTTTGGAGTTTTTCTTTAAGGTTTTCGTTTGTTTTACTCCCCTCGCCCCCCGGGTTCCTGTCTGCCGCCCCCACCCCCTCTCGCCTCCCACCTCCCACCCCGCCTCACCTTTTGGAGGGGATGAGGCTTCGCGGGATACAGCGGCGGGGACTGCAGGGATGATAGCGAGCCCTCCGCCGAATTATGGAAATCCGAATGCAAAATTGTGCAAATATTTTGATGGTCTTTTTGAAATTGAAAGTTGCTTGTATTGTGATGCATCTGTATTTAGCTTTCAGTAAGTCGTTTCTGGCAGTGCAGAAAGAAAGCGAATAGCTTTTCAGGAATTTCATAGTGACGTCATTGTGACGTCCAACGTTCATTGTTATTTATTACGCTAGCCCGTGTAATAAATGAAACCCGTGAAAAATCACGGGCAATAATAATAACTAGTTGTAACTCGTCAAAAATTATTTTACATGTTTGTTCCTAAAGAACAAGTATGAAAAGTTTATTTTTAGATAATTTTAAATAAATAAAAAAATTATAATTATTATTAATGAAATTTAAAATGAATTAAATTTAACAAATATTATTATTACTGAAATTTGCAATAAATAAAATTTAAAAAAATATTATTATTAAGTTCTGTGGATTAACTATTTTAAGTGTCACAGCTGTTTCGGCTTACAAGGCCATTATCAAACAGTGGATATACCACGTATAAATAACTTATTTATAAGATTTTAAGTTACCCCTTCCCCTTTAGAGTAATTAGATATTGTGGTGAAGCCCTATATTAATGTTCATTTTTTCCCGGGCACTTATCATTAAAAGTGCCTCGGCTTACAAAATTCTATGTTATGCTTAATTATCAAAAATTTAATTTATTTAAAATTTCAGTAATAATAACATTTATTAAATTCAATTCATTTTAAATTTCATTAATAATAATTATTTAAATTAAATAAAATAAATATGGAGTTCTATAAATGAAACACAAAAACCATAAATAAGTGAAAAGCGTGTGAAACGATTTAGATTTGAATATATGATAATATTTTTATGTGAAATTATGAAAAATTTAATATCTAAAATAATCTATCGTCATGAACTATATACTACACTGTTAACTCCGATCGGAAATCATTACACCAATTATTTATAAATAGTAAAAAATAAAACGATTATCAAAAAATTCTCCGTCACTGAATTATTTAAGTACTAAGATTTTCCTTCTGAGAGTTTTTTCGTTTGTTACTTTCCCTTCCACCCCCACCTTCTTCCAGGGTGGAGGGAGGCAGTTTTAATGCAGAATCAACTGCCTTAAGAATACCTTCAAACAACACGATGGAAACGTATTTTCTTTCGAGGGATACCCCGCAGAATTGATTGTTTGTGTTGTGATTTAGAAGCGTCTGTAAGAATATTTTTATAAGAAAATTCGAAGGTTTTTCGAGTGCTTTCATTTTGTAACAATTATGGTGATTTTTTTTAGTATAAATGTCTTAAATTAATTGTTTATATAGATAAAAAAACCTCTGTCATTCATAGAATACCTCTGCTAGCAGATGACTTCCTGGAAGACGGAGAGTCCTGGCTGAAGGCAATGCTTTAGTCCATGATCCAACTATTTGAGATACTGCAAATAAACTATTGATGGCCAACATTATCGTCAATGATGCCAAAATCAATGACATCGTCAATGACACAGCCAAACCGAAATTTTGCGTAATTTGTGCGGCGTTCAGTTATAAATAGTTTGTTTTTAATATTCGTGATGATTTTTGGCGAATACGATTATTCGGTAAATATCTGCTATTCGGCGAATACGAATACGAATATTCGTATTCGTTGCATCACTAATCGTTTTTTTATAAAAGTATTATTTTTTAAATATAATTTTATTTTACAATTTTCTTTGAACATTACATGGATTTTTCGTCACTTCGACACTTGATGTTCAACCAGTATCATGGTCTACGATCTACCCACAGCCGAGTGTATAATTTGGGCTGATTCTGGATCTGGGAGAACGACTATCGTTCACCTAAAATTGATAATATCTTATTTGGTGTAGTGTGGGCGGGCGGTCCCTTACAAACCTTTTCGGAAAAAAGTTCCAAAAATTATTTACGAAATATTAGCAGAGCCGCATTCGAAAATAAAACATTTCTTTCACGACTAGATACTCAAAAAAATTACGATGATTTCAATTTTGCATAAATGCATAAAAAATTACGATGATTTCCATTTTGCATAAATGCACAAAAAATTTAATGCAAAAAGCTAAAATCATCAAAAATGTATGAAATTCAACTTTACCTTAATAAGTTATTAGCTACACATTAATAATTCACAACCAATGTTTCCTCTAAGGTGTGCGGATGTGCGGCCGCACACTTATAAACATTTATCCGCACACATGTTCCCAACCCCCGCACACAGATAAAAAAACTGCTTGTTAGTGCACAGTGCACCTGTGCCTGCATTTATCCTTCCAGCTTCTTGAGATCTGGCACAACAATTACTGCACAGGTATACTGTGAAGAATTGAAAACGATGAATGACAAGCTCGCTAACAAAGACTTGTTAATTGCTCTAGTTCACTACTTTTCCAATACAACGCTCGTCCACACACTGTTCAAGAACTCTACGTCACCCACCTTACTCGCCAGACCTTTCATCTACTGATGGACAAGGGAAAAATTATATACAACAAAATGTTAAATTACTTATTTCCTTTTTTTAAAAAATTATTTTTATCAACCGGTTTCGAGATGTGACCCTTCAACCACTATACTAGCATGTATATATCATTACATACCACAACCACAGTATTATTGACACACCAACGCCTTCACAAAATATTCTTCACATGCGTGTTCTAACTAAAGGCTATCATGCACGTAGTCAAAAAGGATATAGAATTTGAGTAACGCTCTTAACGAATTCATTGTTTCTCCTCTCCAGGATTTATATAGCAAATACATGAATTAACTTCCTTTTGTTTAAAGGATAACATTGATAACAATGGCCAATATGTACCTACTTCGATTAAATAAATGTATATTCTCTAAATATGTCTACTTTTTAAATTTTCTGTATAAAAAGGCAATTTCATAGGTAAAGGACCCAATACTTCTTAAAAAGGTCTGTACATAATTCTTTGTGAGTGCAATAAGTGGTACAAATTTGAGCACATTTTTTTTGGTACAAAATTTATTTCTTTGATGAGTTTACAGTTCACACATATTTATAATAGAAAAAATAGAAGGAACCTTGGAAGCAACAAAAAAAAAATGCGAAATCAATCTAAAATGTAAAATATTATACCCAAAACACCCAAAAACTATTTTCCCATATAAAAACATCTACAATACATCCTGATTAATGATGTCCCCCTAAGGATAAAATCGAGTATGGTATTCTTGAAAAATTTGGATATATACAAAATATCTGTATATTCTAAAAAGGAGTCAAAAATTAAAATAATTTTCAGGCGTATTCTAGTGTGATGTTAATAATTCGGAAGAATCTAATATATCATGTAATCTCATGTAAAAACAATAAAAAATTATCCCAATCAAAATAATTTCTTTCTCTGTCTGTCCGTAACTTCATGTGGCGCTCGTAATTGCGTTCGAATTCACGGCTAAAAAAACGAAATTAAACGGCCGGAGATGGGACTTGAACCCCGGGCCAGCGTACCCTGAGGCGGCAATATAGCGATGCTGCCCCCAACTTATGCGCGTGACCCGTCAAAAATACGGTACACATAGGACTTAGGAAAGACACGCACCATCTGTGCCTATAAAATGTTTGTTTCTGAGGCCGTGCGGTCCCGTGGTGGTTTATACGACCGCTGCGGGGTGGCACGGTCTTGCAAAGTAATATTTAAAAAATGTCAACCTGGAGACGATTGAGTAGGACCGATAAGGAAGCTTTTGCTCTTAGAACGGTCCTGGCTGAGCGGTGGGTACCATTCACTGTACTTATAAAAAAGATTATAGGGCGGTCAATATATTTTCTTTAGGTACACTGGCTTTATAAAATTTTTTCCGAGACCAGTGACATCTCCGATATGGTGTAGTGGCTAAGATACCTGTCTCTCACCCAGGAGGCTCGGGTTCGGTTACCGGTACCGGAATATATATATATATATATTTTTTTTTTTATTTTGATGTCTATTTTGTTTAGTATATTAATTATTTAATTTAGTTGTCGCTCGAGTGATGTTGTCATCAAAGGAAAGCATCGCGTTTAGTTACACGCACAATCGCCAGGGTTTAAAATAGTACCATTAAATATATAAAAAAATATTTAAATATTTTGATAAAAGTCGTTATTACTATTTCACGGGTGTCAGGTATAAATAAGTAAATATTTATTCCTTAGGAACCGGCGTGTAAAAGTACCGTCATTTTTGACGGGTAGTAATTTTATATTTTTCAAACGGCGTTCCTAATTCTCTCCTGATTCGGCCCTGCGCCAAGCACCGCTAAGTATAGGGTGTTAATAAAATGCGCGACGCCCCCTTGTCCATTCGGCCAGGAGAAAAAAACGCAGCACGGTGATTAATAAACGGTTACACATTTTGAAAAAAAATGACGGCCCGCACAACACAATAATTGGCGGGCTGCCTCCAGTGCCACTAGCGCTAAATAATACCCGCAATGTCTGCACCACGCGCAGCAGGATCCTTGTCCAAGCCAGGGCCACCTCTTGAACCGTGGGGAAGGAATGCGATGACTCTTCGAATCTCTTCGTCACCTGTGTTAGTTATGTTAGTATACATAAGGTGTCTCATAGCTGGTAGCAAAAAACTTACAGGTGGATTCCTGCCTTGACAATGAGTCGAAAACGTTCAAGCAACCGTGATCTAATATCAACAGTTATGGAGTTATGCCATATCAAAGTTTGCATTTTTTTTTTAATATTCCTGACTTATTTTTTGCAAAAACGTTGAACTTTAATTACAGTAACTGTATAGTCACTGTATAATATATATATATATCTATATATATTATATATCTATATATTTAATACGAAATAAATAAATGAAATAAAGTTTGTGTAAATAATTAAGTGTATAAAAATAAAGTAAAAAAAAAATTGTGTATTTCTCTTTATTTCATTTTTTTATTTCGTATTAAATATTACGGGACTCGTTTCCTTAAATAAATTAAAAATATGTTTAATAATATATATACTTTATTTGCAGTTTAGCAAAGAATACTTCCATTGTTCGGAAATCGACTAGCGAGAAGACGTCAAAGCTTCGTTTTAATATTCTCGTAAACAGTCGATTACTTCCCGAATAAAAAATGGAATAATATAAATAAGTGAATTAATAATTCAAAGAGAAACATATAACTATCAAATATTGACGACTTGTTAAGTCGCTGGGTTAGTGAAATTGGTAACACGCTGTGCGCGAAACACAGAGGTCCGTGGTTCGAATCCAGGTTCCAGCATTTAATTTTTCAGTTTTATTATTTCATATTTGTGTATTTCTCTTTATTTCATTTATTTATTTCGTATTAAATATTACGGGACTCGTTTCCTTAAATAAATGAAAAATATATTTAATATATATATATATATAATATATATATATATATATATATATATATATCTATATATATATATAATATATATATAATTTATCCCATGTGACGTTTTTGTGCATTCTGAGATAAACGAATAAAACTTTTTTTTAAATAATTGCACAGACTAGATTTATAAAAAATATTTTATATAATTACTAAGCAGATTTTCCAGATGAACGGCAATGTTTTTTTTAGTAAATCTCCATTATTTATATGAAATTATGGATTCCTGCCTTGATAACGAGTCGAAAATATTCAAGCAACCTAATATTAATAGTTAGTGAGATATGCAATGTGCGTTTGCATTTTTTTCAATATTTCTGACTTATTTTTTGCAGAAAGTTGAACTATCATTACAGTAACAAGTCTAAATAAAATGATAAAAACCTTGCAAAAATTGAAAATAGATTTTTTTACAAGGTTTTTTTCATTTTATTTGAGTTGTATTGAAGATAATGAATTTTTCGTAATCGATATAAGTTTCTGTGATGACAGTTTTTGCAATTAATAAGTCAGAAATATTATTTAAAAAATGCAAATTTTGATATTGCATATCTCCATAACTATTGAATGTATAATTATTGTCATAGTTTCTTGAACATTTTCGAAACTCATTATCACGGCAGGAATCTACCTGTGAAGTTTTTGCTACTAGCTATGAGACACCCTCTATATATTATATACATATATGCCCCAACCATATTAATATCTTTATTAAGTTGATGATGACAGCAAGTGCTCTTCTCAAAACTATAGTAGTGATTGCGCATATAGCTCAACGTGTGTGTTATACAAATAATCTATACTAATATATAATAATATAGGTAAAGTTTGTGAGTTTGAATGTAGCAGGTGATCTCCGAAACTACTTATCCGATTTCAAAAATTCTTACAACAATATTTAGAGTGGACATAGGCTATACATATGTATATTATCTCGTTAAAATAAAAGGGCTTTTCGTGGTGATCCATTTTACAACCAAAGATGACGAAAAAATAGTCGAGCGATGTGTTTTTTACGAACGCTGCCTTAACGGTAAGAGATATTTAAATACTTTCTGTAGAGAAGTTGCAGAACTCAAACAGTTCTATAAAAAATATCTCTATGTTAAGGTTGAAATTGATAAAATATGACTAAAAGTTACTAAAAATCTACGCGTGCGAAGCCGCGCGGGTAAGTTAGTATTCTAGAAGAGTTAGGTACTTTCAATATACTCTAACATTAGATAAGTCATAAATATAGGTCGAACTAGCCGTACACCCGTTAAAAATCACGGAACATGAAAATATTGTATATTTTTGACGGTCCGCGAAGAGGCTGCGGCAGCAACATGCGTTTGGTGGCCCGGTGTTCAAGCCCTATCTCCGGCCGTTTATTTTATATATTTTTAGCCGTGAATTCGAACGAAATTATGGACATTAAACGAAGTTACGGATAGACAGACAGACAGACAGACAACGAAATTATTTAATTTAGACATTAAAAGTGGCTTATTTCCATAACTATTAATTCTCCATTTATTATCTCCGTTGGCTATAAACCTACAATAAAAAAATGGGTGCCGATACTTATGGTTTACCTTGCGTTGGAATATAGCTAGACAGAATGCGCGTGCGCAAATCTTTCTGCCCCCTCTACCCCTGAAAAATTAAAGGCCATTTAAGAATGTCGGTGTCTCGGCTCAAAAGAGAATCTAAATCACACCTTTTTTAAAAAATAAAAAAAACCTTCCAAATCCGTTTTTGATGGAGCGCCGTCTTGTGGCTGTGCAGACAAGGCTTTGATGGGTCCAATTGACCCTGGTTGACGGCCGTGACCCGCCCCGGCGCCTCGAGGGTTCGAATCCCGTTCCGAGAGCTGATAAATCAATAGTTACCTACTCTGCGAAACGGTATTGTACAATAGAATCAATATTTTAAATCTTCTATATTTACCTGTTGGAAATCGACCGAAACCTACGGTGTTACTCAAGCACACCTTTTTTTAAAATCCTATCTTGATTTCTTGTGAAAAAAAAATTTAAGTGAAAATGTAAAAGTTATCCCTTTCCCTTTGGAGTAATTAGATATTTGTGGTGAAGCCCTTTATTAATGTTAATTGACACATTAGAATTTATCTTTTTATTTCAAATAAATTAGGTATACAAAAACATCCTCGTATTCGAATGCAACGTTGTACCAAAATTTCAAAGCAATCGGTGAAGAACTTTAAGAGGTTATCGATTTTGTACAAACGAACATTTACATTTTTATTTACATAGATTGCTACAAAACAAAAACTATTTGTTATTCAACAAAAACTTCCGTCGTATCAAAATGCCAGTGATAATTAATATAATTGTCCAATTACCGAAGAAATGATTTTCTGATTATCCTAAATTTTATTTAGTATCTACCAATATGATAAAGATAAATATCTTAGTCAAGAAAACAAAAGCAAATCAAATGGAAACCTAGATCTCCCATATAAAGGCTTTGTAATGAGAACTATATTTTTATGGGTTAATTTACTTTTACTTATCGTGAGCTCAATACTAAAAGTAGATAACTCCGTATGACTTTAACGTACATACATATTTTGTGAAAAAATCGAAATCAAATATTTATGTAGAGACCGAATAGTCATTATGTTATGATTAATCTTTTGTATACCTGTTTTTATTTCTTTCTTTATTTCGTATTTATTTGTTTATTTTTGTATATTTATGATACAAGTCCTGAATAGGGCTTTTACATAATGTGAAACCTAAAGTGTAGAAATACCTAAAGTGTAAATTACAAAAAATTAAAGAACATCACCAATTTTAATGCAATAAGTAATAAATACATAAGAAAATTAAAAAATGAAAGAAAGGTAGTAAGATAAATACTATATTAGGTATGTAGGCAAAGTATAAAATAGGAGCTAAATAGATTTGTCTTTTGTATGTGTGTTCGAGCTTTAAATATATCGAAAGAGCTGTAATGATTGCCTAGACGGAGACATATGAATGAATACTATTTATGATAAGCATATTTATTTATTCTCTTAAATAAACATACAAAAGATAAAAAATAGTAAATCATGCCAATTATAAACTTTCCACTTAGATTAATTATTAAAAATATTATCAAAGTGTGACATTATATCAATTTATAGTTTCATTATATATATATTAGGGTGGGAAGGGCGGAGTAGGATATAAGATTAGGATAAAGGAAAGAAGTATGGGAGTATATGGGAATAAAGATTAAGTCAACTGTAACAACAACAACAATATTACGACTCACATATTTTATTTCGAGATATATTATAGATGTGTCACTGAAACGAAGATATATATATGGTAAAGTAGATATGGAAGTCTTCGGGTGTTTGCAAGGCTTGCGAGTTATCATTGGCTCGGCTTAAGTGATCACTTAACACAATGTTACGTTCGCCAATTCCACCCATGATAGACTACCGCATCTATCCATTTTTTGGATGTTTCCATGTGTATTTCTTTTACATTGTGTAAAGTGATAACTTTTTTTATTTTTTTATTGTTTTAAGGAAACAAATAGTACAAATCAATTCACAATGTGTCTATACATATTATTTTTATGTGACTAGTGGAGTTTCCTAGGATTAGAGTAATGGAATAAAAATAAAAACATAGTAAAAAACTAACCAATAAAAAACAAGTTTTTTATTATACTCCCTTTCTCAATTACTAGTTGAAACAGGTTTTGCGCCTATCCCACGCGTCGGGCCCGATTCGGGCGACGCTACGAAAGGGAGTAATAAAAAATTTCGAAAAATCCAAAATTATACTATAAATATTAATTTTTTAAACAAAAATTTGTTTGATAATTTTTATCATCGTCGCCACGAGTCTGCCTGCAAAGTTTCAGCTCGATTGGATTACTGGAAAAGGGTTACAAATCGATCCAAAGGTTTTTCGGCAGACAAGCAGACGCTACGAGTTAAAAGAAAGGGAGTACAAATTAGCCAAAGATGATAGAAGGTGAAGAAAGTAACGAAAAGGAAAGAAAAAAAAATAAATTTAACTAGAATGTAAATGAGCAATACATAAAGTACCAAAAAAGAAAATAAGGGTGCAATGAATGAGGTTACGACACTGTATAAAGGGCGGGAAAGGGAAGGGAAATAAAAAAAAGTGTCTCCGTCTCTGTGAGACATCTGTAATATATCTTGATGAACTCTAGACTTATCCGTAATATCCTTCAGGACCAAATGTGCATGCTCATTTGCATCACGCTCTATGCCCGAATCAATTCACAAGTCGAAACATTAAGTCGCTCGAAATTCTCAAAACGCAACATTTCATAAAAACGCTAATCGCTCCAAATAACACACTCACATAAAGGCTTCTCTGAAACGTGGCATTAGAGCCCCGTGGAACCTGAAATTTGGGCATTTGGACCTCGGACTAAACTCGAATAAACATAAACACAATATTTATCACGATTTTGAGAGAATGGTTTGACCTCAGCCGGTATAGCGCCGGCTGACCCTAGAGTGATGCGAAATGATTATACGTCTGACGAATTATCCCTAAACGTATCTATGTGGAAGGCACTGCCAACCATCCAATTCAATATTATTTTACAACTAGCTGTATCCGGTCAAAAATGACAGTACTTTTACATGTCGGTTCCTAAGGAAAAAAGATTTTTTTTACTGAAAAAAAAAATTCGTTAAAAATATTTTTTCGAAAAAAATAATTTTTAAATAAAAAAAATTTGAAAAAAATACTATAAAGTAGTTACGGATGTTACGGGGACAGACATACAACGAAATTATTATTATTAGAATAGTAGAAGTATAACGTTAATATGATTCACATACCAGCCAGAAATACTCGTCACAGGCATTCTTTCACTGCAACAAAACTCACACTTTTCACCAAAAATACTCCACAATCAACAGACTTAGGCCCGGTTGTTACAAGTTGGATTAAAATATATGTTCGTTTAAAAAGCATAGATATTTACGACAACGGATCGTCTGATTGGTGGAGAACGCAAAAATGTATGCTTTAAACGAACGCTTACTTTAATCCAACTTGAAACAACCGGCCCTTATAATACGAATGTGCACAAATTGCAGATATTCTCTGTGTGAACTTGAATGGTTACCGTGAATATGTTACCGTTAATTTATTCGATTAATCTTTGTCCAAGTATGTTGTTATAACAATTGTCTTTATTTGGGGTATATTTAGCATAAATAGGTTTTATTTTTAAATATCCTCTTATAGGGTATAAACCCCTTCTTTATGCGAAGGGATTGGGTGAGAGCGGAAGTATGTTCCCCTTACGTATATTTAAGACACATTTACACTGCATTTTAAATCTATATTAAGCAGCACAAGTCGAGTTTTCGGGCCCTTGACCCTAGTAGGATAAGGGGATAAAGATGATGATGATTTTCCTTCCAGACAATCGGGTGAAGCTAATATAAGCGTGGTAAAACCGGGGATGCGGCGCCCCTGCGCGGAGGGAAGTCTGTACCCACCAATTTAGGTGTTTGGACCATTTGATCAAATATAATTTTAATTACTATCATTAGGGTAAGAAAGGAACACAGACGGGCATAAGTCACGAGCCGGCGGCCGAAACTATACACGTCGGGGAAAATGACCATTTCTCAACATTATGACGGCGGCCCGCGGTAAACGATTCGCGGTCAGACCCTCAAACCACGGGGAGGATCTGGGACTCTTCAAATATGAGGATAACCTTGCTCTGCGCGTGCGCGATGCTCGCCTGATTATGTGTTTATACTCTTTCATTTTATTTTAAATCGGATATTCGGTACAAAATATATAAAAACGATACACAACTTATTACACACTCAATGTTATTTTATGTTTATGTTAATTTATATAGCGCCGTTTTTGCGTAAGAGACGCTTCAAGGGCGCTTTACAGGAGCGACATCCCGAAAAAATGAGTTTTTAGGCTCTTCTTGAAGAGTTCCTGGTTCTCCATAGATCGCAACACTGGAGGTAGATGATTCCACATATTTGGGCCCGCAAGGCTGAAAGCACGTTCCGCAAACTTGGTGGCTCCAGGTCTCCTTGGTACTACCAGCCTGCAGAGTGCCTCTAGTGTAGTGCCTGAGCGTAGTGTAAGCCGTTTTTCAGTGATATTGTCTGGAATACAGATACTCAACCCAATATCTCAATTACATATGATGTGAATTATTTGAAATGCGTAATCTATTTCATTTAAAATTCTTTAGAGAACATATTTTGTATTTGAAAAATGCAAAATGCTTATCTTCAATTCTTTATTTCATAATTTTTACGCACCCATCTTAAGTGTTGCCAATATTGAGACCGACTCTCTTCTGTGGCTAGTGATAATGCCAAATTACAATAGATCTGGAAACACCACAATATTTAAAAGATGATGAAAATATATTAAATTCCTTGAACGACATCCGTCTGTGAAAAAACTTTACCTTAATATAATACTTATTAACCATTTTCATTTGGTGGAATGATAATGAGACCGCATAGACGGAACATCAAAGATGAACTGTTTGAACAAACATAAGTGAAAATCAGCGATATAAATGACTTGCAAAAACCTTTAATAAGTTATTTTATTTGAATAAAGGTATTTTGCATTTTTTATTTAAATAGTTTTCTTTAAAACTATTTCGTACCTACTTGTATTTAAAATTGAAAAGTAACCATGTATTTGCATTTTGAATTTAAATACTTTTAATGAACTATTTGCACATCTCTGGTAACGTGATACTAAGAATTCGGATGCATGATTGGATTCCCTCGTAATGTCACTATGAATAAAACTACTAAGGCCTCTGGGATCTTCCGCTGCGTTCTAGAATGTTCTACCACACTCTGGATCAATCAGGGACGTCTGGAACAAACGTCTGGAATGTTCGGAAATACATCGTGTTTACTATGAAAGCGAAGCCGTGTCGCGGCCATAATTTAGTCATGGCGAGATTAGCGACAAGCCGGGCGATCAGTATTACGAACGCGCGCGTGATACCAGTGACGCGCAGATTAATAAAGCGAAGTACGGTCGTGCGATATTTGGAACAGAAATTTCTCGAAAGTGTTACCCAGCGATAATAAAAAATTTAATTCGTTTTAAGTGACCGGACTTTGAATAGTTAATTCACCAGTAATTAATAAATCGCTAATTAATTTCCAGTGTTTTCATTCATTCCTCCTTAGCCATGAGGCGTGACAATGTATTCACATAAATTATATGTAATTGGGACATATAATGAATACAGCAACACGCATATTTTCACTGTATCAATGCAATGCGTTCATGTACGAATTGGCACGCACTGAACAGCTACAGGCGTGTACAGTACATGTGGTGAACAACCAAACAAAATAGAAGAGTAACAATTATTGATGCAGAGTAACATGAATATTTGAGGAGTGTTGCGGTTGCTGTGCATAAGATAAGTTATATGCGTGGGTATGTTTGATTGTGTGTGTGCATACGTATGTCTCATGGGAAATGTGTCACCTCGCTAATTACCCCTAACAGAATCAATAATGCTTAAGCAAAAAATATCAAGCTCTGTAAAAGCCAGTATCAAGAACACGGTTAATATTGTATTTTTATCATTGTGCCCTTTCCGTGCAGCGGTGGTTGTTTGTACTTTTATATGGAATGGAATAGTGGACACTCAATAAAATAATGCTGAAGCGACTTGAGATTACACGCGCACTCAAACAATTCACATCACACGCCGACACGTAGAATCTGTCATTGGACGGGTGGACATTTTCTCCCTCTCAGAACACATACATCACACCTAACCCGCCAAATATACATATCATCGATAATCGTTTTTCTTTAATTAAAATAAAATAAAATTTAATTAAGATGAATTATAGAAGTCTCACAGAGACAAAGCTATTTATATGAGGAACGTATAAGGAAGACCTGTATTAGCTGGTTTAAGTGTTCACTTTCACATACAAAGTTCACAAATTCCATCGTAAGAACATATCAAATTTTTGTATGTTGTGTATATGTTCCAAATTGAAATCTTCCATATGTTTGAAGGGACTATTATGCTAAAGACATCTGTAGTCCGTCTCCCCTTTAATTAATAATCACGCAGTGAACAAATCTAATAATTGTGTTCCCGGAACATATATATAAAATATTGTTAAAAAAAATATAATTAATCATTTTCGCGAAGAAAACAATATTATCCCATATTTTTATGATGCTTTCATCCTTTTAATAGTAGCGTTTTATCATCTGTCTACTATCCAGCAAAATTGTGAGCAAGAAAGTACCCGCATACATTGTTTTAATTCAATTCAACCCTTTCAATGCCGGGACGATGTCGAGTAACACGTTACGGATAACTTGGTCAATTTGAAACGTGTGAATCAAGCCTTACATGTCACGCGCTAGCCCGCGGCCCTCCCCCCGCCCCCCGCCCCGCCCCCTGTTCCAAATGCGAATTTGTGTTTCAATTTCGCGCCGTTCGGAATTCAAATGTGCCCGCCAATTCAATTTGGCGGGAGCGAGCGCCGATTGTCGCCGACGGCCGAAAGCCGAACCTTGGGCGTATTTTTTTTTACCGCGAAACGTATCCATTAACGATGTGATATTCGATTAATAACATTCTTCTTCTTCTTCTCGGTGATCTCACGACAGCATCGCGGTCCATCATCGTCAGAACTGCGCTCTCTTCTTGTTCACGTGAAGACAGAATGATTTATTAAAATAATGATCAATACTTATAAAACTCAATGTCTATCTATTCTCTATGCGAGTCTACACCGTTTGACCGATCTGACCCAAATTTTCCATATTTATTCTTTAGGACCCGGCGGATCTCCTCCGCCTTTATAAAGTATACATCAATATGAACGAAATTCAATATTTTTTGTTGCATAGTAAATTTTCAATTAAATCAAGTTTGTTTTAGCCAGATTAGGTATTGTAAATTGGATATTAATATTCAATAAATTTTTATGCTTTTAAAAGAACAATTTAGTGCTCTAAATGTTTTATTAATTATTTTTCTCAGTGCTTTTCTTGACACATACCTAATTCGAATCATTTTCTTTTTTTGCAAAAACTGTTGTCTCTTTTTTTGTAATTATTATAGTAATCTTTATTCATTTAAGTGAACGCCTTGGCCCTCGAGAAATGTTGTGGAAATATGTAGGTGAGTGATAGTTTACATTTTACAACTCTGGTGCAAATAGGTATAATCATTACCCACCACTCTTTTAGACGTCCCATCCTGCCTGGATTAAATGGGAACATTGTTATTATTTAGGGGTTTTGAAAAACAGTGGCACCTTCTCCGCACAACTTTTAAACTAAATCTATGCGAGCAACGCCGGGTATGGCCCGCTGGTTGTTATATAAGTTCAAGTTTAAGTAAAATGATTATTCAGCATTATGAATGCGAATGATACGATGTTGTGTTCCCTGCACTTTTGTACGGAGTGGAATCATGTAAACTCTCTGAAAAAATACTGAAGCGACCTGAAGCTTTCGAGATGTGGGTCTACAGACGGCTTGTTCGATATTCGTGACGTCACGTTGGCACAGAAATCGATTTGACGGAATTCTTTTTTCCTTGTGTGGCAACACTGCTTTGTTACTATCGGAATTTAATCCTACCTCAAAAATACCTGTTACCTTTTCACATTAACTAGTAAATTTTTGCATTGAATATGAGTTAATGTATGCATTATCGAAAGTTAATGTATACCTGCCTGGACTCTTCCACTGGACGCATGACTGACACCTCCAAGTTCTGCACCATCTGCGGAACTATCCAGCGGATGGATGAGTCTGATGAATATAAGCCAAAGTGATTTGCATACTGAAGTCCGAGAGCAAGTTAATAAAGCATCTACCCTATCAGGTTGTCTCAAGAATTGTACCCGGAAGAACAAAAATATGCGTGTTGAAAGCAAGGTCAAGATACACAAGACATGCGTGCGACCTATCATGACACAGTCCGGACCAAAGGACTCCTCAGAACATCTGAAATGAAAGCACTCAGATCCATTACTGGAAAAACTCTATCGTGATCGTGTCCGTAATGCGGACACTAGGAAAACCCGCAAAATAGAGGACATAGCACGATGGAGTAGATCCAGAAGGAGATTCTGGAGGGATCACGTAGCCAGAATGGACAGTGACAGACTCGTGCGTACAACAACTAATGAAATCCCCTCTGGACGACACCCACCGGGAAAACCACCTAAAATATGGAGAGACAGCTGGACCTCATCATCCCAGGAGGCATAGTTTTCTGTACCACAGATTGACAGATCTAACAAAAGAAAAAAGAACAATGCACTATCAAAATTATAATTTTAAACATATATAACGAAGTGATATGTTACGTGTGTTATTTCATCTGCAAACCACATGTAATCGTTAACTTAGATGGATCTTCATGTTATGTGGAGGCTGTGTAGGTACACAGGTAAATAGTTTTCAGGCATGTTCCATGTGCAGGCATGAGACGCAGGTACCGCCCTGTGATGTATGGTGTGCCTAGGGCTTACATGGCAGGTGGACTCGCTACCCTATATACCTACCTACCTCTCTTCACAGGTACTCTTCGCCTCGTGGTACATATGCCCACCAAAGTAAAATTAAAAATTATAAAACGTATCATACGAACCTATATATTCGTACTCGTAATCATCAGCCATAGAGGTAAATTAAATTAAATTAGAGGTACCTAAATTCAATAAAACACCCAAGAAACACCATTTCTCTTATCTGGGCATTAAGTAGGTACTTCAATAGTCTGCGAGTAAATGTGTAACCCTAAAATAACTATATCACTATCTATATTTTTATATGTATTTTCTGAGAACACAATTACTTGCTGAATTCTGTCCACAGAGGGATATTTATTAATTAAGATAAATTACAGAAGTCTCAGAGAAACGAAACTATTTATTATTATTATTGAGTAATAAAAATCTACACTGATCACTGTCGATTATTCTATTGAGTTTCATGAAAGGAATTAAAACTCGTACTTACAGAAATGTAACCTCGAATATTTAAAATAATTCGTGTAAACAAAAACTTTTTTAAAAACGTCTGCATTTTTAAAAAAGTCCAAATATCTACCCACTTTCATGTTTTATCGATTTTTTGTCTATGACGGTTCCGTATTAAGTTTTGAAACTATACAATTTTGACAGCCGCATTGATTGTCGAATGAATGAATGTGTTTTTAATTTTGAAAACGAATATCTGAAATTACCTTGTTTTTGCAAAAAATAATTTTTCGAATATCACTTTTAATTGTTTTTGGCAAGATGACAAACAACGACTTTCTTAAAAAACATTGATAATAACATAAAATTCAGAAATCTACACGAGAAGCTTTTTTTGCATTTTGATTATATATCTAAAATCTTAATTTAATAAACAATTCTAATTTTAAATTCAATAACCAATCATTCGTCAGCTTTTGAATTGAGCATCTTTATGATTGGCACACGATTCAAGATGGTCGACAATATATCTATACCTATAAAACTCAAAGCTGTCTGTTTGTCAATCTTTCTGTCTGTTCTCTATACAAAACTACACCGGTTATCCGATTAGACTCAAATTTTGCATACTTATGCTTTATGCTCCGGCGGGTAACATAGGCTACATTTCCTTCCTCTACTTTTACCTTTTCCTCTCCTCCTGATATATTTACGATGCAAATCTCTACCATTCGACCGATCGGATTCAAAATTTGAAAACTTATTCTTTAGGACCCGGCGGATAACACAGGTGATATTTCCCCATCCTCTTTTACCCCTTCCCCTCCCCCTAATATATTTTCAATGCAAATCTGTACCGTTCGACCGATGGGACTCAACATTTGGAAACTTATTCATTAAAACCAGTCGGGTAATATAAGCGAAATTTCCCCTTCCCCCTCTAACCCATACCCTCCACCAGATATATTTTGTGTACAAATCTACACCGCTTCACCGATTGGACCCACATTTTGCAAACATATTCCCGACGGAAAAAATAGGCCATATTTCTTCCTAGCCGTCCCAGCTTTGATTAAATGGAAACATTGTTTCAATTAGAGCCTTTGCAAAACAATGGAACCTTTGTTTCCTCCCCATAAATTTATTTTCAACATAATCCTTAATTTATATTACTGGAATTTTCGTGTTCAATAAAAATACAAATGTTGGTTGCAGAAAAATTATACCCTGAATGAGCTAAGAGAAGTATGACATCAGAAAATAATAATAACAAATAAGATAATACTGAAAAAAAGTTTATTTAATATTCGCTTTACGTAGAGGGCGACTTCTTTAAACCAGGCACGGCTTTCTACAAAATATAGTTGAATCTTGATACTTTTACACGAACCGTATAAGTCATAATTAAAATATACAACGGATGCATATTTCATACCGGACGTCCATTTTAATTGCCGCCCGCTCCATGATTGGTGAACTTTACGATCTCCATCGCCCGCAGCCTATCAGAGGCGTGCTCCTAGCGTTGGCTAGGCCCGATGGCCGCCCGGATAACGTATGCAGAGGTTCGATGCCATTAATATCTGGCCATCTCAGAGGTCGGCCGCAAAGAGAAAACTGTGGTAAGATTGACAGCACAATGTGGCGCGCAGGCGCCAGGGGCGTGCGCTGCGTTTGAGCGAAAAAGCGGGGCACGGCGAGAAATTATGGTAAAAATAAAAATTATTTTTCGTCCCTCCTACTTTCCCGTGCGAGTGCAAAGTGAATTGAGCAAAGAAAATAATCTTAATTTATGTATTAAAAATTAATGAGGAAAGAATAGTAAGAAAGATATACGATGCAAGTGTTGACGGCGCCAGAAAGAGAGGGCGACCACGGAAGATGTAGCGAGACAGATTAACCAGATACTGGAAGATGGTCCTGTTAGAAGCCTGAAGAACCGTCGAGTTTGTATGCGAAGATGTATGAATGTAGACGAAGCGAAAGTTGTATGTCAGGACAGAAGATTATGGCGCTCTATCCTCTCTGCCTACTCCCACAAGGAAACGGCGTGATGGTAATTTAGTTAGTTAGTTATGTATCACAAATTTTTAATGTTGAATTTTATTAAAAATGCATTTATTCCAGCGTAATCAGGTTAGGCGTGCAATACCTAACTGAAAATAAGTGATAAGTACTCAAAATGCATGTAAAATAATATAGGAGTACCCCAAGGTTCAGTATTAGGACCTGCATTGTTTATTATATATACACATAAATGAAAAATATTTAAGAAGTGTAGTTCAGAGTGTTTGTATATGTATGCGAGAGATATACCTGGAGAAAACGTAGAAGATCGTGAGAATTTAAATGAAGAGATTAAAACTGTTTCAAAATGGTTCAAAAGCGAGTATACTATTGATAGAGTCGGCGTTAGCTTTAAAGAGTTTAATAATCGATGAGAATAATTTTGAAAAATAAACACCGCTATTACTCTGAGTAAAGAAACACATCTCAAGTTTTGAGATTTAACTACTAAGCAACTGATTTTCTCAAAATTCGAGTAGTGTTTATATAACAGCGTATATTTTTCAAAATAACCGTCAACAAAGATCAAGAGTGAATAAACTAAAATTAATTCGGAAAAATTCGAAGGATATAAATAGAAAAATAAATAAAAGACATTCGAGATAAACATCGATGTAGAAGAAATATAAGTGGTCTTTACAATATAATAAAATATTTAAGTATACTAATAAACTTTAAGCTGTCATTTAAAAAACGGGCTGATACATAACTAAGAAAATTGACAAAAAGTGAGTAAATTGTAAATTTTAATTAAAAATTACTAAATTGGGATAGTATGCTGAGTTTAAAATAAAGAATGTATTCGGCCGCATTCCAAAAATAGAAATATTGGGATCTTAATATTGTTATCCCAACACTAAATAAACGGAGATAAAAAAAAAGTATCCCATAAAAACCAAGTTTTTATTATACTCCCTTTCTCATTTACTACTTGAAACATTTTTTTTCGCTTAACCTACGCGTTGGGCTTCGGTCTGGCGACGCTACGAAACGGAGTATTAAAAAATTTCCAAAAAACCAAAATTATACTATAATCAGGTTTCTCGTCTACCAGACGCGTTGAAATATTTTCATACAACTTAATAAGTTGTATGAAAAAACCATTCAAAATTTTTAAAATCCAAAAATTTATTAAATTTTTTTAACGAAAATTTGATAGATCTTCTTGATTGTCGCCACGAGTCTGCTTGCAAAGTTTCAGCTCGATTGGATCACGGGAAAGGGGTTTCAAATGGATCCAAAGTTTTTCCAGACAAGAAGACAAGCAGACGCCACGAGTTAGTATAAAGGGAGTAAAAAAAGATTATTTCATATGCACTTATTAATTTCCTCTCCCACAGCATCCTGATGTAAAATTATGGCAAATTTGTCATTGTCGCGTTGGACTCGTTATTATATTTTGACGTTTGACGCATAGCCGTCTTGTACTTCTTTCTCTCTCACATAGAAACTGAAAGAAACATACACCGACGTGTATCTACGTCTCGTTTATTTTTATTTTATTATAGATTGGGATAACAATCTTAAAATCCCAATATTGCTATTTTCGGAATACAGTCGATTTTTTTTTGTATATTTTGAACCAAGTATTCTGTTAATGTCTCATTAAAACATGTAGAAAATTTAAATTACAATATTTCTATCACACACTAAAAGACTAATCGACACCGAACTGAATATAATAATGAAAAAGCGTTCTGGTGATTAAAAAATAACCAATAAATGTACATAAATATGGGGAAATTTTGATTGTTTTGTAATTCGACCCGTAGCTTAATCCAACAATGTGCGTTACTCTATCGTACCTACACATTATATAGCCCGATGATCACAGTACATAATGTAATCATATACGCCTCAAGTACATAGTCAAGAGCCCAACCAGAGCCGAATTGGTGGTGAGATATAACATGTACATATATATAAATATATATATTATATTATATTCAAGCTAAGTTATGCTTTTTGGTCCAGTTGAGCGCTTGAATGCAAAGAAATGGTTACAAAGACGTATGACGCAAAGGTTGACGGCACCAGAAATAGAGGGTAGTTGCGGAAGATTTGGTATAACCAGGTTAATCAGATACTGGAAGATGGTCCTATTAGGAGCATCAATAATAATATATCAAGACAGAAGATTGTGGCGCTCCAACTGTCGATATTATACTCGTATAAAACTAACTACAACCAAAAGTTATTTTTATTTCTTAGTGGTAAGAGTACGTTTTTTTATATTCACACATTACAATATGAATTAATGAATACACATTTTCTGTCAATCCGAATGTCCTATGATCCTTTCACAACGAATAAAGTAATCACAAAGTCGTAATACATTTGTGTTAACGTGTAAACAGGATCATGTGGAAGCGTTAGTGACAAACAATGTTTTATACTAACTAACTAACTAACCATCACGCCGTTTCCCCGCAGGATAGGCAGAGAGGATTGAACGCCACACTCTTCTATCCTGGCACACCACTTTTGCTTCGGCCACATTCATATACATTTCTTCTAATTTTCCCCATATTAAATTATAGCCAATATGAAATGCAAAAATATTTTTTTTTTCTCAAATCTGGCTTTATTGTGCAATAACTTTCCCACCATAACAATAGTTAAATAGTTATATTAATATATATAATTATAACAATAGTTAAATAGTTATAAGTACATATAAAAAATTTTCTAATGATATAACGCATGTTGTTATTGGTTCCTCCTTCATACTTAACTTAACATACAGTTGCCGGCAAACTTCTTGGACATTTTTCGGCGTGGTGGGGGTATGCGCAGAAGACAAATTTTGGGTCTCGTTGGTGGAATGGTACATGCGCAAACTCTCCCCCACTTCGCCGAAAAATGTTCAACATGTTTGCCGGCATCTGTACTTAAATTGAGTTACTTAATTTATAAATAATAGGCATATAAAAAAAAGAGCAAAATAATTTTGTGGTGACATTTATAATATTATTTATAAGAATATGCATATTTTGTTTTCAGCATTAATTTGTTGAAAATACCAACATGTTGGTTTGAATGTATAATAAACGCCAATTTCACTGCATTGAAAAGAAACGCTGTCGAATTCAACGATTGTTTTTGCTTTTCTACGTCTACGGGACGACCCTAGTTTTGGGACCAGGGCTCCATCATGTACCGTTGCTCTACATTCTTCCTCTTTTTAAACAAATTAAGTCTAGCCCCGGCCCTGTCGGCGGTACTGGAATCCGGTTAAGATAACAGCCTCAGATAAGTGCAGCCGGCCATCTTGGGGTCCCCCTGACCAATTACAGGCCGGTACATAATGTGCCGGTAGACCAGCACATAGGCGGCTATGTGGAGCTCACCGCGGTACGCTTCCTGCCGGCACAGCCTTGTAATGACTGCTCTCAGCCGAGGCTGTGTGCGTGGACCACCACCCCAACTTACCTCCTCCCAGAGGTTAGCATAGCAATTTGGTTGTACGTCATGCTTGCGGAAAACCTGACAACGGTTTAGCAATAGACGTCTATTGGTAAAAAGCTATCCAATCTTAGGAAGGTATCTTGATGACATAATACTCAGTGCTAAATCAGAAGAAGATGTAGGGAAATTTCACAATTTATTTTGGTCTAGAAAATACATCTACGAAAAAATATTGAGCGAGTCTCACAGTAACATCTTTTTTCAGTAACGCTCCGTTCGTTTCTCAGTAACGACTCGTCTAAACTGCTTACAACGGTTTGTACCAGTCGGTAAAGAAGTCTGCGGCTTCCGATAAACCGAGCGTAATGATTTCACATAAAAAATTTCGTGTGAAAAACCGAAAAAAGTGGTTTCAACTAAAACAAATCGGTAGGTAGAAAAAAATTCTTTCAATTTTTTTTTTTTTTTTTTTTAAATAGAGATGCGAACACGGAATACGTGTCACATCAATATTCTTACTATTTTCAAACTAAGCTAAACGCTTGTGCTATGAAAATAGGACTAACTTGCTAGTCTGGGCTGAGATTCGAACCCGCGACCTTTGGATCACGAGGCGAGTGTCCCAACCACAAGACCAACAAGCTACTCTACTAAAAAAGTCAATCGAATAAGTATGAGAAAGCCGTTCTACTACTAAAAAAGTCAATCGAATTAGTATGAGAAAGCCGTTCGTACGAGGCACAAATTGTTTCGTTGTGTTACACATGCTAATTCCATTGTCTTTCTTAAACGGAAAGAGGTCTACCATTAAATATTTTTTTTTATATACATATCGCATAAAACAGCGTTATATTTGAAAAGTATATGACAAATAAACAACTGACTGTATTTATATTTTCCTTAACAGGTTAAATCGTTTCATTTAGTATAAAATTATTTTACAACCATTTTTTTTTATGAGAATCAATAAAATATATGTTGTACATTCTTTTGGTTGAACAGTTTTTTCTAAACCAAAGTTATCCAGAGATATTAGAAATATAAATTCAACATAACCCTAATTTGTCGAATTTGACATTTTCTTCCGTCGCCTAATGTGAATGTGGAATCTGCCGAATAAAATAAATAAATTGGAAATCGGAACATTTTTTCGTTCCTGCTTCCTGTTAAGCGTTTCCATCGTCGCATTTACGAAGTTACTCCCATAAACCGAGCATAAAGATGTTACACATCAAAAATTTTTGAATAAAAACATTACCCATACTGATTTACAAAATATAATTAATATTTTCAAATCTATTTCATATATTTCGTCCGGTATTTTTATTATGAAAAATTTTCATATTGTTTCAACCTCTCATCGAAGTTCTTTCACTTTTTTCATTTACTTATCTAACGCTGACTTTGGATCGAATGGATTAACTTGGTATATAGTTGGCGACGAAAATAAATTACATTTCCTGATAAGTATATAGGTACTATAGAATCCCAACTACACGACCCAATCGTCAAGTTGAACAATGAGAATACCACAAACAACGTGTATGGTAAAAGAAAAAGAGACTATTATGTGCCACGAATCTTTAATAAACTAAATAAAGAGTTCTTCGATATGTTGCGTGACAGAAAAATTCCATTGGCCTCGAAAAATCCAAAGTGAAAGAATACATATTGAAGCTATAATACTTATTAACATATATGTATTCTGTAATATTCATATAAAAAAAATTAATACTTAAAAATAATGCTGAAAAAATATTTTGTTAAACTTGTTAAGGGCAACCATGCCCTAAAACTGCTGTGAAGTTTGGCATACGAATATGTATATTTTATTTATTTATTTATTATATGTACCTACTTATTTATGCAGTAGTTACATAATAATGTTTTTTATAATAAATTGAATCTAAATTGAATATCTGTTATAAACATCAAAAAAATCTGTGGCATCCCACATAATATTGTACATTTCGGCACTACACTGTTGAAGAATTTGACAAATTTTGACTTTCTTTTGAAAAATTTAATAAAAACAGTCCGCACTTAACGAGATTTAAATTTTAAACTTTTAACTATACAGTTGATACAAGCGGCCCTTAATGATGTAATTATAATAATTTGGTTGTCTGTCTGTAGGTCCGTAAAGTCAGTAACTTGCTGGAATGACGCTAGAATTGCAACTTTAGATAATTTGAATGTGACACGTAATCAAGAAACACGTAAGGGTCACCCCTACAAAATTACACGGTCTTAACATTTTTATATTTTTATTGTATTATATTTAGTTTTTGGTTTAAGCGAATAAGGTTAATTAAAAAAATATATATTTATTTTCTCTTCATTAATTTTCAGCTTCAAAATCCTGCAATTTATATGTCCCGCGATTTTTCACGGGTGTAAGGCTAGTCTATACTATATAATATAAAGAGGGAATGTTTGTAAGTTGGATGAAGGAGATAATCTCCGAAATTACTCGTCCGATTACAGAAATTTTTTCACCAATATTTAGAATGGACTTTCTGAGTGGACATAAGCTAAATATTATCCCTTTAAAATAAAAGGGCTTTTCGTGGTGACCTATTTTACAACTAAAATCGACGAAAAATGGTCAAGCGATATGTTTTTTACGAACGCTGCCTTAACGGTAAGAGATACTTAAATTCTTTCTATAAAGAAGTTATAGAACTCAAAAATATCTATAAAAAAATCTGGGTTGACATACCTATATCTATATGTGAAAGTTAATATACAAATTGATAAAATATGAATAATAGAAATTTGGATGTTTTAGGAGTAGACCGAGATCAGCTGGAAATATTTTGATACCTAAATGTAATACTAGCAAAGCCCAGCTCCTACCAAGGAGTATCAATCATTCTTTAATGCTTTTCCCAAAGAAATGAAGACGGAAAAAAATTATAGAAAATTAAAGACTAAATTGAATAATCTTCTACAAAAAACCATCACAATAACGCAATGAAAAAATCTTATCAAAAACAATCTATATATATACTTTTAAATGTTATTACAATACCTTCTTTATTATTAATTTTTATAACTTAATTTAAGGTTTCCTTGTGTATATCTTATTTCCTTAATCTAATGTCTTACATTTTTGTATTCTTGTATTGTTTATATCTTACTTACCTACTTAATTTAATATCTTAATTTATATAACTTAATCTAATGTTTCTTTGTCTATATCTTACTTATTTAATCTAATGTCTTACATTAACGATTTCATTAATAATTGATATATACAAATATGACAATGCCCCCACTTAAACACGAGAATAAATTCTCATTTAAAAGTGGGTAAGCGTGTAATATAAATGTGTATTAATTATATTATATTTAATACCCTCTTAAGTTTGTAGATTTACCAAATAAATTTAATAAAAAATGATAAAGTTACTAAAAATCTACGCGTGCGAAGCCGCGCGGGCACAGCTAGTACTATCTAAAATTGTAAACGGTTACCTTGATGTGAGAAATGTTAGCGAAATTCAAATAATAGTTTATACTATTAAAATCATGAGAATAGGCAGTATCTTTAATTCAATTTTTTTTCAATACGAATAGCCATCGGATACTTCTTTCCAATACCGCAATTTATTACAATGTACATCGCACTTCATTCGCAAAGCAATACACCTAGAAATATTCTCAGACTGTAAACCGAAATTAAAAAAAACAATTAATTGCAATTGATAATATGATCATTGATACAATAGTCAAAACTAGAGAACCACACCAAACCCTCTGAAAGGGTTCGAGATTCCTTTCATTGCGCAAAAGGTCATCATTCGGGGGAACGATAACCAATCTCCTCTAAACTAGTCTCTCTACTGTTTTAAATACAATATTGTAACGATATGTTAGAAATCGGATGAATTACGTACTGTCAATATCGAAATCACTCGTAATCTCTGGAACGCTCGCCAACACCCTGGAAATGACTGGAAAATCCTCGTAAATTCTCGAAACATCGAGAAAATGGCAACCTTTATAAAAATAATCGATATCTGTGCATCGGTGTGACAGAGTTATTGACAGCGGGCGAAACGCCACAGAAATCCACAAGTGAAATCGTGCGGCATGTGTGACCAAACGACAGATAGTCGGCGCAAGTACCTACCTACCGACAAGCGAGAAGTTTTTCTAGCTCGGATAATTAGCGCGAATTACTAATTCCTTAATTAGTGTGTGCAATTTTCTTGGTTCTCAATCCTAGGATTGTTCTGCACCAAACACTCGATCTCTCCACTCCTCTCTGTCACCTGCCAGCCTCTTCATTTCTTGATAGGTGCTACAGCGCACATCTCCGATAACTTGGTCTACGTAGCTTGATCTCGGGCGGCCTCTACGATTATTGCCTTAAATAAGAACAGTACTACGATTAAATTCCTGCTCATGACCTTGCGTAATTAATTAATGTTTAATTTGATAAATTAGAAATTTTGGAAATAAGAAAGAGTGTAAATAGTGAATTGAATTTTATAAATAATCAGGTCCTTTTTGCAAATAGTTACCTTTTAAATTTATTTTCATGTTAAGTTGGTACTTTATATTATCCTTTTCCATATATAACTTTTTAATATTTTGATCTATAAACGATTTTTAAATATTATTTTTGTTATCCTGACGAAGAAGCCATTGGCTTCGAAACATGTTGATTTTTTTCAATAAATAAGTGGTTTTTACAAAGTTAATTTATATAAATTATAATTAATGTTTAAATTGTTTTCAGTATTTTTCTCCGTGGCCGCAAGGTGCGTTCAGATGCGTTTAATATAAACAAATAAATTTTGGAGCATTATGTCACCGACGACAGGTGGTATGCGGCACCGGGCTCGAGGAAGGTGTTTGCGGAGGCGTTGATGTGATGGTCAAATAATACGTGTTATAATATTATGTATTGACGATTTGAAATATGTTGTATACATAATGCGACTGCCCACGGGCGCGGATTAAGTAAGGCCAAGAGTATTTGAATGTCATTAACACTGCTTTAGTTCATTGACGTGTTTCTTAAACTGTCCGCGGGCTCCGTCGCCGCCAACATCGCCAGTGCCGGCGCCAGGCACGTGGGCGAAAAATATAAATTGACATCGTACCTTTTATGCGATTCATTGGTTCGCAGCAATTTAAAATAAAACAGTGGATCCGAAATAAGGGGAGATATAAAATAGGAGATATAAAATAAAATTACTTAAACACACTAACATACACTATAACCTCGTATATATGATATATTTTTTATTATGTTGCTTTAAACATAACTTTGATTGTTCTAGATACTTATGACACGGCCTTTCCAGATCTCGATATTTTATATTTAAGTTTTGAGCAGTTTACAAAATCCCTTACGTATAAACTCGCGCGATGACATTTTTCTTCCCAAATATGTGAACACACACACCAACACATAAAAACGCATACACGCACGGACACATAAAAACACACAAATACACACGCTCACACATATTGCAATTGGCCCAAGGCTCTGTACATAAATAACTGTTATTAATTGTATGGATGTAAGAAACCAATAAATGAAAAATAAATAAATAAATCGCTTTATTATGTTACTTTAATACACAATACTTCATAATTATACGCTTTCATACAATTAAAAATCCTATCATTTTTAACTACTCGATTAATGCCACTCCCTTGAAAACCGTTACTGAAATTAATGATCTTGGCATTTTATTTGACGAGGAATTATCATTCGTAAACCATATCAATAATATAGCAAACAAGGCTATGAAAACACTTGGCTTTGTTCTGCGCTCTTGTAATTCCTTCACAAATATTCAAACGGTCAAACTCCTTTATTGTTCTCTTGTTAGAAGTCAAATCGAATACAACTCATCTATCTGGTGTCCCTATTACAATGCTCATGTTCATACAATAGAAAGAATTCAACATAAATTTTTACGCTACATAAATTTCCGTCTCCATATCCCAATAGAAAATCTTAACTATACAAACTTATTATATTTTACCGGTTTATTGCCACTATCGGACAGGAGAGTTTTATCCGATCTGATTTTATTATATAAAATTGTAAACTCGCATTACCACAGCCCTGAAATTTTGTCCTTAATAATGTTCCATGTACCCAGTCGAACTACTCGAGTGCCGACGCCTTTTTACTGTGACAATACTAGAACAAATGCTCACTACAACTCGCTAGTACCTAGAATACACAGGTTAGGTAACAATTATACAAACATAGCGGACGTGTTTGGTTCTGGCCTGTCACAGTATAGGGGCGCGATACTGAGAGCGCTTCATTCCGCCATAATGTAAATTATATACACTTTCTTTTTTTTTTGTTTTTCTCTCTGTTTATATTATTTTTGCAAATAACTGTTATATACCTACATATGTAAAAGCCTATTTAGGCGTAAATGAATGAATGAATAAATAAAATACAAATAAATATTTTACTAAATATCTACATATGTGCTATGTTTTGTATCTACATACCATTGTAAACTATGCCTATCTCAACACAGAAATTTCTAGTGAGACAAAATTTTATATTTAAATCATATAGAAAATAAACAAATAAAAAAAAGTGGAATTTTGGTCGCCTCATTGTATAACTTACAAAAATATGATAGAATCTGTACAGCAAAAATTTCTTCGCATGCTTACATTTAAGTGTAATCTAGGCAGCACTTTAATATCTTATCAAGAGCGTTTAGAATATTTTCAAGTAGACAAATTGGAAGTTAGAAGACTAATTGCTGATACTTGTATAATATAATTCATGGTGGTGATGATTCAGAATTTTGTGTCGAAAACATTGATTTTCCTAGTCACCGACTTAGGACGTATAATACATTTTCTCTTTCAACTTTCAATAACAAAATGGCCCACTTTTACTCTATATCTAGAATGTTGAGGTCATACAACAAAATAGAAAATAATCATAACGTCCTCATTGACGTATTTCATGACAGTTTCTATGAATATAAGGAAACTTTTACCAAACTTGCGAAATTAGCTGTTTAGTCTCATTATTCAATCTCACTCTATAAAATCAGTGTTTTTTCTTCTTTCTTGTATATGTTTTAGCCTTTACTTTTTATCTCTATGCTTGCTGTGTTCACATTTAAGTGATGAAAAGCATTTAAACTAATTGTATTATAATTGTATTACCTATATCATGTTATGTGTTTTTCATTGTTTGTGAACCATTAAAAAAAAATCTCTAGTTAGATATGCTAAGTAGGTACCTGCATCTATTTACTATCAATAATTTTTAGATCTACAAAAGGCTTATGATAAAGTTATAAGAGGTAGGTAAACTCTAGTTACAAGTGAATGAAGAAATGGCTACAACTAGCAAAGAGGCCTATATCCAGCAGTGGAAATATGAAGGCTGAGGAAGTATAAGAAGAAGAAGAATGTTAAACTTAATGTTAAACTTAATGTTGAACTTTAATGATTAACTCCGGGCGCGCCTCAGTTCCTCAATTGCCGAGTCCCTCTCTGTGCTGATATATGTGCACAGTGGACACGATCTCGATGACTGGATGAATAATGTATAACATTATCTGCAAACCAATCAGCCACCAGCAGAACTGGAGGCGGACCGCGGAGACAATTTGGACAATGTTTGCCGTGTCTTTTTTTAAGTCATCTGGTAGCATTAAAAAAAATACGTACGTCTTTACAATATTTAAAATAAACAGGGCGTGACCAGCACGCGCGTTTAAAGTGAAACTTTTTTAGGTATACTCATTGTGTATTTAGATTTTCTCTCATATTATACAGGATGTAACAGAGTTAGTCCACAATACATTACTGGTAGATTGCTGCCCAAATTATACGTCGAAAATATTCAAGCAGCAATGTCTTAACACAACAGTTACGGTTCTTATGGCGATAAGTCAATGTCCCCCTGTGGACAAAATCCAGTATTGTGTTCCTGAATAATTTGAACATACTCAAAATATTCTGAATATATAAATACTGGTCGTAAAGGAGTAAAAAAATGAATTAATATATAGGCATATTCAAGTGTAATTTTATTTTATTTTTTATTTATTTGTTTGGAAATACAATATAAACAGAAATTATTATAATTGGGATAAGAGAGTAATATACCGTATTGAACATGTTAACTTATATCCTAGGATATATTATTTCACTTAATGTTAATAATTCGGAAGAATATTATATATACATATAAAGAACATTGCTTTAAAAAACTCCAATCAAAATATATAATTATCTCATATTAATGGCGACATCTGTACCTACTTATGGGAATAACAAATTTTCAACCACAGAAGGCGGTAATAAAAATACAACTCATATATGGAAAGACGTGTGCAAAGTTACATGAAAGCAAGATTTTTTGAGTAAATGTGAGCAGTTTGAACACAATTTTCGTTTTTTCCTAAAAAAGTCAAAACTTCATAAAAAGCAAACGGCGTATTAAGATACGCCGTTGGTAAGCCAATTTGATAATAAGCCAAAAGATACCATTGGTAAGCCAAGAAATCGTTTGCTAAATCGGAAATAGTGTTATTAGTAAGAAAATATATGCAAAATTTCAACGAAAAAACGAGTTTCGAGAAAAACGCGAAAGAATAGCGTTATTTATTTAAAAATTCACCTACCACACTAGCATCAAAGTGCTAGAGCTATGCCAATTTTTGAAGTTTTTGAATGAACCATGACTCAAATTATTCCCAAAACTTCAAGGTATATAATAACGTTAAATAAATAACGATTTTATAAAAATGTTAACCTGGCGAAGCCCCCTAATAAATAAAATAATTAAAAAAAACACTTTTTGCAGTTTTTTTATCTATTTAGTTTCCATATATTTTATTTTGAACATCACTAGCCCCACAAGACGTCTTAAAGACGTTTTTCTGCATAATTCATTTTTACAATTTATATTACAACATGATTACATATTACATTTTTACATTTCCACAATTAATATTACATTTAATTTTTAAACATGACAAATAAAAACATGATACACGCCAATTCATACATACGTTCATAGATAGACCATGTCGCTTGACACCAACCAACTTTTGAATTCCACCACTGGGTTTTTTAGTTCGCGCTCGGATCGAAATCGAACATTCAACCGCAGCCTAAGATCTTCGACTCGTTGCCACGCAAAACCGCCAGCACCGATGCAACGGCAACTTGTCACTCTGTCTGCAATTAAACCTGTGCGGGTAATTCCCCCGGTTACGGGCTGCCCGGGGCGGCGTCCGCCTTAATCGCCGTCGGGGCCCGCAGCGGCACGCAAGTCGCGCGGCGACACCTGTGTGTCGGTTGTCACCGGCGCTAATCACCGGACTGAGATGTGCAAATTACCCAGATCTCGAGATCTGCTGCATTGACACTTTAACGACTCCACGGTACCGATGGCCAGCGGCCAAAGCGTGACTTTTGTTTTGAGGACACGGTTTATCAGCAGGCCGTCAATGACTCTAATAGTCCTACGAGCGAGGTCAAATGGGCATTAGAGATGGGTCATTCATGAGCAAACTGTTCTTTTAGAACAGTTCACTTTACTGAACGAACGAACGGTACAGTTCACTTAAGTGAAGTAGTCGTTCACTAGTTCAACAGATGAAAAATAATTCATTCATTAAATTCTGGGATAAATTTTTGGAAATTGAATCTCCTAGGCAGCGAACTGTACGTTTCTGTTTTCGTGATATACCAAAGATCGACGTCGAAATAGTACCTTTTTCGAAATATATATGTCACCTAATGCCATTTTAGGAAAAATTTCCCTTTGACCTATTTTTTGGGCATCAAATCGTATTTTGGGAAAAAATATTGGTATTGAAAGATCGACTTTCCTTTTCGAGTATCGAGTTAGTTAGCAATTGAACAGTCCACTTTACAAGAGTTGAAATGGATTAAAAACAAAAATTCAAAGTGAACAAATGGACGATTAGGAATGAACAGTTCACTTTCATTAACGACTCAATGAACGAACAGTTCAGTCAACTGAATGAAATTTCCCATCTCTAATGGGCATAGACATGTAAGGTAGCCCTAAAGGGGTTGGATTGATCCTTAAAATCTTTCTGTTTTTAACCGGTCGGGTGCCGGCCGTACGTAACGCGGAGTGTACCCTGTCTGCCGCGCAATTTCGCGCACGATTGCTGTTTTTTAGACACTTGTGTGATGGTTATATTCATGTAAAAATCAACAATAATCGCTAAGAAGTTGAATTTTCTGGTTTTTTAATATACAGACTTCAATAATTAGATACTTATATATATTTCAATAATTACTTGAACAATAATGACTTATTCATCAATTATGAAAATAAGTAACCGAATTTACTGTCAGAAATGTACGCACATGTTTATCGAATAAAAACCATGGAAGCAATAACGCTAAAGATATTGTATTTCAATATTTTCGTTTTCACTATATCAAAGAATATAAAAAAACTTAATTTTTACACTTTTTTATTTAAAAATAACACTTTTTTTAAAAATAAATAACACTTTAATGCGCGGTTCGAAGACGACATTTGGAATGATTTTTTGTTCGGTTTGCGCGCCAAATGAGGTTACTTGACAAATAGAACTCGTTCATTCATTCAAAAACTTGAGATACAACCAATGATAAGCTTTTAAAGCTAATAAACGCAGGTAAAATAGGCCGAATTCGCATACGTGTCTAGGGTACGCAGATCTGCGCTCCGGCACCCGACCGATTAATAGTGATAGTATTTGAATCGGTAACACACCAATCAAAACCTTTTTTGAGATTTGTATTTGATCAATTTGATGAGCAACCATCGCGCATAGACAACGGTTTTATCTTAGTTATCAATCATCGTTACAAACAGATACAAATCCTAATCAATCCTAATAAATTTTACAGTGTATTCAGAAATGGCAAACCACGCGAGAATTGAAGGTCATCGTTTCGATAGTAACAGTGTAGATCTAATAAACATATGTAAAAAAGGAAAGAAACTAGATATTTTAGAAAACTTAACGATTAACGTAACAAAAATGTAATCAATATTCAAACTCAATCTATTAGTCCCCTCTTCTGCGCCTAGTAACCACGCCCATATACCCACCGGGTTCTAATCTCCATCCCACTCCTCACGCCGTTCTTTAGTTTTATGTTTAGTTTAGTAACATTACTGGAGATGATGCGTTAGCATGGAAAACGTTCTAATCGTTATAAACAAATAGTGAAAATAGATTGTAATCAAATAACACATTCCCTACAAACTATTGTAGCCAAGTATATCCCGGAGAAACTCGGTTGAGCAAAGCCAATGATGTTTCCCGTACTCTCTCGTATAGAGATATCTGAAAAACTCTTTTTGTACTTTCTCTACCATAGTACATAGTAGACCATACCATAGAGTTCTTAAGCTCGTGTGACTCCCAAAACATCGCGTCACTCTCGATACGCACGGATGCGAGAATCCGGAATAATTACGCACTATCGAAATCTCTGGAACACTCCATAACACTCCGGAGCAGTCTGGAATCGATTGGAGCATTCTCGTGGGCACTGTAAATTTCTAGGAATCGCTAAAAATGTAAAGATTGTTCTCTAAGAATCATGTTTGTTATAACAGGCCTAGTGCGCATGCGGCGGATCGAGTTTTTGGCTCGAATACAGAGTCAATACTAACATGATTTAATGGTTAAGGTACACTTTAAAAGCGTAATTTTCAGTACAAAATAACACTTTTAAGGCGTAGCTTAACCTTTACATTATCAAAGTATTGACTCTGAATTCGGGCCTTTGTTTTGACGTTTAACATGAGCGATATTCCAGTGATAAAACCGTAGCGCGAGCGGTGTAGCCAGTGTGACACCAAATGACAGATATCGGGCGAATTATTTACGTGCAAAATAAAACGGAATACTCTCGAAAGTGATCTAAGCGATAGATACAGTAAATGTTACCCACCGCTTACCCAGGACCATTCTAAGTCCTACTCAATCCTTCTGGTCTTTAAACTATTGTAGCCAAGCATACTCTGGAGAATTTCGGTTGGGCAAAGCCAAGAATATGCCCGTATCCTCTCGTGTAGAGATATCTTAGACTTCTCCTCATTCACTCTGGATGACTCCTGCTTCAGCTCCCAGCGCAGTGAGCGATGATTCAGGATACGCATTCCCTAATCGCGCCATTGATATTGTCATGTAATTTCAAAAGCTGTTTCTCCTTCATGTGTATCCGTTCGTCCAGAAATTGCTGGTAACGCTCGCCTCCCCTCCAGCGGCAGCGAGGAATACTGGAACTTGTTTTATATCACGGCTCAACCCGCGAACGGCGCTCGGGGTCCATATCACCAACGTGCCGTCTTCACACCCATATAATTCGACCCCTCGTAGGAAGAATCATAGCTAAAAAATAGGTAATTTTAAATGATCTTAATAAATAATATTTTTATATATTGATTTAGTGGTCTAGTAGCTCATTAATAGTAGCTGTAGGCCATAATGAGCAGTAAATGAATATAGTTATGTTAGAAGCGACATTAAAAAACGCGAAAGAGTTTGTCTACTTGAGAAGTATCTAAAATTTATCCGAGAGTTTTTGTACTTTGGAAGTATATAAAGATCCTTAGAACAAGCCAGCACTCCAATAATGTTGGTTATTTTTCTCCCAGCACAAGAATATATCGTATTTATAATACATATTGTGCTGACCGTAATATCGATGTTGATATTCTTGCAGACACCCTATTATCATTCAAAATATCACAACATAACATTCATTTTCTTGACGGTAATCTAAACCCATAGAACATATTAACCTATTATTTAGTTACATGTTCACATTACATTAATATTCTAAAGTATACATGTGCAATGTTTACGCTAGAGCAGGTCGAAGACACTTGTAATTGGGATAGTAGGATAATAATGTATTATTCTTTATGTATCGTGTACCCATTATTCTGTTAGTATCTCTAATAAAGTAAAATAAAATATAAAATAACATCACCTGGAATTTAAGATAAAAAGGAGGAGTCGGCAACCGCACACATCAGGCAAGGCTTGCGTTTAACAAAAAATGAAAGATTTTCGAATCAAATAAATACGTCTAAAGTTCCGCAATCATCTTTTTAAAACATATGTATGGAGTATCTTGATGGTGCCTCACTGAAAGAGACAGAAAAAGACTGGAAGCCTTTGAGATGTAGTATTACAGAAGAATATTAGGAATTTCCTGGGTCTTTCCTCACGAATGACGAGGTCCTCAGTAGCATCATAGGAAGGACATCTTATTAAAACCATCTCAGAGAAGCTAGCCCAATGTGTACGTAATATACGGTGCCAAGATGTTGAGATCGAGGCCAGCTGTGAATCCTAGGAGCACGCAGCGAGCGAATTCCACCAATAGGAGGCCCGATGCAGGCAGTCGCCATTCGATCGCCGAAGGGTGTACGACACTTCCGCTAATAGCCTGCACACTCACTCACTTGTACTGGACTTTGCAACAGCCCTTTGTTAACTTTTTGTCAATAAACCATCGTTTCTAATCATGAGCATAATTTGCCACCTTACCATCTATTACTCCAATAGCCATCTACCCATCCTGGCTCTGTTGTCACAGCACGCACACATAAAACACGCACTTACCATAACACAGCACATTAGAATGTCTTATGCACAACGCTACCCACTCTGCGTCGGCCATCAACCATCATCCCCATCTACATAACACCAGCTGTTCACCGTGACGTCACACACCACGTTCAGCTGTCTACAAATACCAGAGCGGTCCACGTACGTCACGTCGTCCTAACGCTGACGTCCGACGTTTTCAGATGAGACACAGAGAGAACTGCATATCCAATTACTCCATTGTAATCTTTGCTCTAATAAAAATTGACTAAAACCGACTGCGCCTTTTCCATAAAGATATTTTACACAACTTTCATCAATCTATATGTTCTAGAATGCCATTTTTAGTAGATTTCCTGAAAAATAGACATATTCATTCACCTCGTACATCATGGGACACATTGCAATCTTCAATACTCCAGACTACAAAATCAGTTTGGCAAAGCAATTTAACAGTACGCCAGGGACATCTGACACATTTGAAATATACCCACACAGCACCTGGAGGGTTGAGCTTACTGGCCGCTCACACCCGCCTAGGGCCACCATCTTTTAATTTTATTGTCTTATTTTTTTCGTAATCCGTACAATATTTCATTATAATAATACACCGTACGCCACTGGTGGGGGGACAGAGATGGCGACGGGCGATTTAACGAGAGGGAAGAGAAGCGGATATGTAAATCCATTGGCGGGACAGGTATTATCAATGAGATAAATGCATAAGAATACGAGGGGCATTCTATAAAGTATACAATAAAATATTCAATAAATATTTTATTTTATTTTTACAAATACACGGCCATAAAGCCTGAAAGGAAAAATGGTTTACAGAATATATAAAAGAATAATATATTACAAAATTATACACTATATAGAAAAATACAATCATGGTTTTGGAATTATTCCGCTTTTAGTACAGGAAAAGCAGACAGGGGATCCTAATAATAAAAGTAATTCAGAATATTGATAAACTAAATCTAATCCTCAGAATAACTTAAGACTGTGCACATATAACTTGGGATCAATGGTCATTATAAGCTTTGCTTTTGCTTTTCTGTCTTCGGCGTCACTTAAATCGACAGGAATGGCGTCGATATCTATACCTTCCAAGATGAGAAAATTTCTTGCCGCAAACGCCCAGTCATCGTAATTTTCGCGTCCCTTCAACTTGGGCACGTTAACTAAATAACTTCCTGCCGACATTATTTGCTGTTCACGATACGATTCCACTATTATATTAAATCTTAGTTTTGCACTGGGCCCATAACCTAATAAAACGAATGAAGATGGCTGAACAATAGACAATTATTTATTTACTTTTGTTTCATAGACTATATATATTCTAGTACACATTTAAATCACTACGTGGCGCTGGTATCGAGTTAATTAATATTATTTTGATATAATTAAACATATTTTAACAAAGACAACCGAAATAAGTTAAACTTCTTCTTCTTATTTTTCTTCTTCTACCCCATATCTTATTGGGTCGGGGTCCCTACACCACATAGGAGGTTCCAACTCGTCCGATCTTGGGCTGAGCTCTCCACGTCAGCCCAATTTAATTGTAACCTCGCTTCGCAGCAGTCCTCCAACTGTTTCCGCCAGCTCCTCTTAGGACGGTCCCTTGGCTTTCTGCCTTCTGGTCTTGCCTGAAATACATGCTTTAGCAGTCTATCTGCCAGCATCCGCAAGATATGACCTAGCCACCGTAGCTGTGATTTCTCGATAAATGACAATAAGGGTTCCACTTCGAGACTCTCTCTAATTTGTGATAATTGCTGATAAATTTAACATGTAAATTAAAAGATATTAATATCATCATTACCATTTTCCCCCGTCTTCAATCTTCCTTCATCTTGCGTCTTCAATCTTTTCTCTTCATTCAAGAACAAATCCGTCGTCCGATAATGTTTGTCTACCGATCTTCAGCAAAATCTTTTTTTTTATTTGGAACCTCAACAATACAATATCTTTAATGGCAAAAGCAATCAACAATGAGTAGATCAAGAAAAGAGTTTTATAATGTGAAGAAAAAACATAATGAAGCACAATAACAACATACATTATGAAATAATGTAATAAAATACAAAATAAAACCAAAAGATGGCAAAGGTTTGGAGTTCGTGGTATGAAAGAGAGTATCTTGTAGATATTTATTATTATGCAAGTAAAATTATATCCAATAAGTGAGTTTCTAAGTAAAATAACACTCGGAACGCGAGGAAAGAAAGCCTGGGTGTGCAACTGAGGTCCGCCCAATTCGATGACGGAGACACAACTCATGCCAACGTAAAGTCGCCTGTTAACTCTCCTTCAATTTTTTTCGTCATGTTCTCGGTCATCACCTAAAACATCATTTGATTGCGATGATGATAAGTCACCAGTTTGTTTAAAGAGAGATAAGAAATTTATTTTTTGTCTTCATTACTTTGTGAATTGCTACATTTTGATTTCACTAAAAACTATAGCGACCTGTCGAATTCGCAACACGCGTGGCGATTTAGCCTCCCAAGTACAAAAAAAACTGCTGACTGTCGTCACTTGGATTCAAAGAAAGTTCCAGAACGTGCGAAAAGCGATGACCGAGAACAAAAACAAGATAACAGGCAATGCCACTGTAAGATTAGTCGTAACTCCGCAACACTTTCAGATTTTCCTTCCTCGGGGTATAATATTTCTACCCTTTCACTCGCTCCTTGGCCTTTTTTCTGGTGAGAAATCAACGTCTGCACCTAAACACTATTTCATTCGTTGAACCAAAAACTTTTCCTAAACCTTGTGACAATACTACACTCTTACTTGTTACGTGACCTTAATAAATATTTTGAATGCGTCTTATTCAATTAATAAACTAAATAAAATTTTGTAATATACAAAAGTTCAGTTTTATTTATCACTACTATAGCTTCAAGAGGAGCGGTCCCTCAGATATACTTGATAACTGACCGGAATACAGAATTTTGTCAATTTTTTCTTCAAAAATCGCAAAATAATTTTGTGATGACATTATTAGTCATATTTTGTCAATTTATTTATGGGGTGGTTTTTTATGGTCATTAGAGGAAAAAAATATAGAACTAGAGACATCTGGTGGAATGTGATGCTATTCAAAAGTGATTTCTAGGAATTTAAGATTCTGACGGTTTCCAAAGTATTCATTATCAATCCTTATTGAGGAACCAGAAGGAATAGTTTTATTTATTATTATCGAAAGAATGGTTGGCATCGATATTCAATTTAAAATTCAGTTTCTTGGCTATTTGCTCACCGGACGCTCCTCACTAAAATGATATGGAAATACATTGTGGACGAAAGAGAAGAACGACGTTTTCATTATGAGCAAAGGAGACAAGTAGCAATATGGTACGCCACGACTTGAGACATTGGGCGAGAAAGGGACTGCGCTACGCGGCTTTTCCTCTGCGCGAAAGAGACGAAATAATATTTTTCGTTTTTTCAGCGACTGAAGGGGACAAAGTGCTACTACGGCAGGTTATATTGCCGAGAGAATCGTGGTCGGATGCTTTAAAAATATTTTAAATTGAAACAAAACCAATGCAAGAGCTAAAAAAACGGTTCGTATTGGATTTTTGGAGCCTCGCTTGCGAAATTTTAAAGTTTGGTGATAATAATCCAGATTTGCATTATTGCAAGAATTGAATGACGAACACTGCATTGTATAACTCGTGGAAATAACATACTTGATGGTTAGTTCATTGTTTTTTTTCAAATTCTGTCACACAAAGCAAAACTCTTCTTTGTGTCTTCAATAATAAGGATTGGTACGCAGCAAAGCTCTGTTATTCAAGACGGGTGTCGAAGACGGCAGAAACAGAAGGCGTTCTGAAAGACCAGGCTAACTAACTAACTAACTAACTAACCATCACGCCGTTTCCCTGCAGGGGTAGGCAGAGAGGATTGAACGCCACACTCTTCTATCCTGGCACACCACTTTTGCTTCGGCCACATTCATACATCTTCTCATACACGTTCTACGATTGTTGCGGCTTTTAACAGGGCCATCCTCAAATACTTGTAGTACCTGATCGTGCCAGGTCTTTCGCGGACGCCCTCTATTCCTGTTGCCTTCAACATTCGCCTCATATATTTTCTTAACCATCCTTTCCTCGTTCATACGTTCCACATGACCAAACCATCTCAGCACTCCTTTCTTTATTCTATCTACCACACTACAGCCAGCATTGCATTCACTTCTAATTTGTTCATTCCTCACTCTATCGACCAAAGATTTTCCACACAAGCGTCTTAGTGACCGCATTTCAACCGCATTCAGTCTACTTTCATTCCTCTTTTGCCAATTCCAGGCTTCACTTCCATACATAAGGGTTGGCACTAGAACGCCATTATGTACCGCTAGTCTTGCTTCTTTTGACAGATTCTTATTGGCCATAATAAGACCAGGCATAATCCGATAAACGAAATATTGGATAGTGACCCTGTTAAGAGCCCCAATAACCGAAAAGAATAATAAGATGTAGGAATTTGGTCAAGGCAAAAGCGGTGGGACAGGATTGAAGTGTACAGTTCTACTCTGACTGCTTTTCCGGTTGGGGTGGGTCTCTGGTTTCGCGTTTTAAGGTCTCGTCTTGCTTGTCAAAACAAATGTTTATCTCGATGGCGTCGTTTTGCTTCCATACATTTTAGGGTTTCTAGGCGTTTCGCGAATAGCAATCCATTGCAGATCCTCGTAGTAATTTCCAATTTACTGTAAAATTGGAATAAAAAATTAAAAGTCTCGTGACAATACTTATAACACTTAATCCAAATCTCGGGAAAGGCCGGGTAGTAGAGCCAGTTTACTATTAAAAAAAAAAATTATGTAAATCGTGGTGCCATGATCCAGCGCCACATTCTACAACCATAGATATATCATTCGGACTTTTAATGAATGAGTCTTCAGCATAGATATACGTTATTTATAGTTGACCATTAACAGCCGTCAATAAAAAAACCAGTATTATGGTTGATCATCAGCCGCGGCGGTCCATGAACTTCGAAGCCACCGGCCGCAGAGCTGGCTCTCCGAAATGTCAGGGGCGAAGGTGGTACCAATTGAATCGGTGCTGGTCTTCATATCATACCAAATAGACCTCAAAAAGATTTGGCGAGGCAGATAAGAATAACATAAATGAGAGTGGTCACAACCCTTGTATTCTCCACTTTAAAAAGTAAGACAATTTTTATTTATTTATTTGTGTCCATCAATATGTCTGCCCATTATGATTTTCTATTGGTTCCGATATTGAATTACCTATTTTAGTTTCATTTTCTTTCGCTAAGATATTCTTTGAATAAGTTAATCATTCGAAAATCCGATTAGTTAATTAAAATGAACTAGGTATTCCGCAAGGATTAGTTTTGGGACCTATATTATTTATTATATACAATTAAACACTGCAAAATGCGAATATTTTCTAATGATACATTAATCTATATAACATGCAAGGATTATTCAGATGTTATAAATAAACTGAACGAAGACTTAAATAGTACATCAGTTTAATTAAGAGCTTTGATGAGCAAGGCAAGAAAACACCTAATAAAGTGTTAAATGTAAATATTTACAATAATGTTATTGAAAAGGTGAATTATTTATTTATTTTAATTATTCTAAATTATTTTTTACACAGAAAAGGTAAAGGTATGTATGAATTAGACTAGTCTGTTCTAAAGCAACTATCTGTACTGTTTTTGAAATTTGTTTAATAATTATTGTATAATAAGTATGTAATAATTATAAAGTGCACTTCAGATAGAGAAAAAATCAAAACATATTATATACAATTCACATCACATAAAAAAAAAATCAAATCATATTTAGAGAAAAAATAATAATTTTGAATTATAATACATACAAAAACGATTTACAGAATCTAAGCTGTCACATTTGACACATTGTTTTAATTTTTAAGTCTACCTACATTTAGTAATCAATTTGTTAACTTCTGTTAAAATGAATGTTTCACTTTTACCCCTTTAATGTCCGATGGCAATATATTGTAGATTCTTGGAGCACAGAACATGAAAAAGCGTTGGCCAAAGTTTGTCTTCATTTTCGGCACTAAAACATTTCCCGATGTTGTGCTTCTAGTATTTCTAGATTCAGGTAGTATTTATGATGAAGGGTTTTTTTTATAAAATAATTTCAGTACCGAACTGGTATGGAATGTATGGATTGAAGTAAATATTTGAGCATTATTTTAGATTGCAAATTCGGCAACAAATTTTCTTGGACGGTTGAAAATAGAATTGAGTAGAAATTTAATATAAAGTCTTTTCATTAATGAATACATGTAATTAAACAAATTAACTTAGTTTATTACTACTTTATTTTTGGTAAAACCAACCCGTTTTGGAAACAACGTCCGTTCACCGGCGTATACTTAAAAATTAATAATCTTCACAAATTATGGACAATCATACTTCAATGTCAAGTGTCAAAGTGGGGGTAAATATTGGGGGGTGGAAAAGAAACAGTTGATAGGGTGAAATGGAACATATTCAAGATAAGACTGATTGCACGTTAGATTTTTTCGGTTATTCATGATTCATTCATAATTATTTTTGGATTTCTTGCGATGTGAAGAATATAAACTCTTGTATTTTAATCAAAAGTATAGTTATTCTCAATATTGTGATGTGTGAGCCAAACTCATCAGATAAGTAAATCATTCAATATATCTACCAATATCAAAATATGTCAGAGACGTGTGTGCAAATACAAAAATAAAAAATTGTGGCAATCGGACATATTAGAAATACGAAATTGCGAAACTGCGAAATTTATAAATTAGGTTTTTTTATCAATCTTTTTTATATTGTTATTTTATTATATTTGATTATAATGACAAATAAAGATACAAAAAATCTGATATTTTATGCTCTTATTGTTAAAATAATACAGTATTGACTATAATTATCAACATTACGAAGCTAACATTTAAAATATGATATATATTTATTAAAGGGGTGTCAATGTCTGTACAGTAAAATTAAAAAAAAAACATCGATTACAGAACGTCAGATACCATATTCAACCATTAATTCTTATTTGACGGAGATCTCTGCTGCTACAGCAATCGACAAACCCTGAGGGCATCTTCATATATAATGTAAAATCCTAAGTTAATTGATATCGTTCTGATGCGGAAAAATGCTTGTATATTTATTGAGAAATATTGGACGATAATAGATGTACGAAAACTGTACTAAATTATACAATGCTGATACATTTGTCATATCTTCTTCTTCTTTTTTTGCCATATCCATTCAATGGGCGTTGGCTATCATTAATTTATTTACTGCGGCCCTGAACAGCTCTACAGTAGACTGACCATTATGTTCTCCCTCTTCCAGGGCCCCAAGTCCAATCCTTCCCTGCATTATGAGCTGCAAGATCTCTTTCTTCTCTTCTGGATTCTTCATCTCTTCATCTCATTATCTGGATGCCTCATCACATATCCGAGATATTGAATTTTGCGGATTTTTATTGTTTTAATTACTTATATTTCTTTATTCATCTGAACCATAACATCTTCAATCGTAACTCTGGGCTCATAGCTTCAAGTCGCCTTATCAACCCCTTAAAAATAACACGTAGAATCTGACCATTCTCATTCGTAATCCAAGGTTGAGATCATGGCTGTAGAGCGTATTCTTCAAGCTTGCTCCATTCGGCGTTTGATTTCAACAGAAGTATCCCATCTTTCATTTACATTAGAGAGAGAAAGGGACTATAATAAAAACTTGGTAATATAGTAATGGCTGAACTTATTAGTTATCATTTTTATTAAACTGAAATATTTAAAAAAATCTAATCAGGGTGTTTTATTAAAAAAGCATAAAGTTGATGTTTTTATTTTGTAAAATAACAATATTGAAATCATACTAATTTTGAAAATGGAATGAGATCAGCTTTCACCTTGTTCAAGCTGGGTTCCATTACCACGATTGGTCATCTAGAGAGCAGTGAATTGCTTACTTTCAAATTTCTCAACAAAGAAAGCGTCATTCTTTTATTTACTTGCTTCCGTTGAATTTTTTCTATGACATTAGTAAGGTCCAAAATTATGCAAAAATTTAATTTTTCGCACCCCTAGAACTACAGCAGATCGAACAAAATCCCAAATGTCACGTTTTGAGTAAACTGTCTTTGAAGTTTTTAAGGTTTTTGATTTCTTTGTCTCAAAATTAATTAAAAACCCCTGGACAGTATAAATATAGTATATTGTCCCTTTAATTCATATTTTTTCCATCTCTTTTCCAGGTAAAAATCATTCGGTTATATTACTTGTCTATTTATAGTTGTTTATATATTTTATTTATCTTAATTATTTAGTTCCACACATAATTTTGTGTGGGCTAATACACGATTTCTCTCAAACATGTTGCATTCCATCCAGTCATTTTTTAAAATTTTCAAGCACTCCCGTTTAAAACTCCTTATATTCACCGGGTTTTGAATTTCCTTTGGCAGGCTGTCGAAGATTTTTAAACCTTTGTACATCATACAATTTTGTGAGGTGTTTTTTTTCTTCGAATGTGTTGTATTGTGGCTTCCAAAGACGCATTTTTTTTGACAATCATTCAAAAATCAGACCGTTATAACACTTCGTAATGTTTCCCACTCCTAGTATGCACTCCGCGAAAATACCTGATTCTTTCTAGCACTCCCAACTATTATACTTAGTTTTAAATGTTAATTCCATTTGTCGCATGCCATCTAGTAAATAAGTATGTAATAGTTAATAAGTGTTTTTAGTCATTTAATAGAGTACTCAACTCAAGGGCGTGTTTTGTGTGAAGCGTCCTTGAGGTGAGTACTCACGAAAACGGCGCTATACAATTAAACAAATTATTATTATAATTATTATTATTATTCCTCTTGTATTATAAGATTGAAAATCCCTATTCAGCTTCATCCTGTCATCAAAGTATTTGGGTTCTAATCCGTGTATGATTTTAAATATTTGCATCAATACATAATACTTTATTCATTAATTTACTGTTTCCAGTCCTAGGGCATTCAACATTTTTGTTATTTTTGTTTCTCCTATTACACTTCAATATTATGCGCATCGCTCTGTTTTGTACTATTTGATGTTTTTTTAGCATTCCTTCGTTGCTTATAAATAATATACTGGAACAACAATTAAAATTAATAATTATAAAGTAAAACTTGTAATCTGAAAATTTTCAATAATTTTATAGCATACATTATGTTGAATGTTTAAACTTCAGCATCTCAAACTACTCCACTGTCGCTTAGTGAGTTTTACTCTAAACGGACGATATACTTTTTGAAATTATGATTTGAGTTGATATTTTGAAAAAATTTGATATTGCAGTACAACAATTTTTATTTTATTTTATTTTTATTTTTAACAAACAGACCGTCAACGGGTCATAAATGACCCTAATAGATGGTCCTAGAGTGACATTAAGGTACAAAGTATGAATATATGAATATATATTCATATACAATATATGAATATATATTCATACTTTGTACGTAATTTTTCCATATATATGTGAAATACGTCCATAATTTTCACATATATATGTGAAAATTTGGATGCGATATAATTACACAATACACTTATTAATAATTAATGAATAAATAATAAATGATAAAATAAATTGAGAATAATATTCACACTAACACAAATCACTTTATAAAATTTATGAATAAACTCCAATACAATCCAAGTACAATAATTCGTCTAACTAAAAAGTAGCATTAACTAGCATAGAAGTAGCATAGAATAAAAATAGGGTCGCTCAGGTGGTTGGGGCATGTTGAGCGAATGAATGAGGGAAGAATGGTAAGAAAGATATATGATGCAAGCGTTGACGGCGCCAGAAAGAGAGGGCGACCACGGAAGACGTGGCATGACCAGATTAACCAGATACTGGAAGATGGTCCTGTTAGAAGCCTGAACAACCGTCGAGCTTGCGTGCGAAGATGTATGAATGTAGACGAAGCGAAAGTTGTATGTCAGGACAGAAGAGTATGGCGCTCTATCCTCTCTGCCTACCCCCACGGGGAAACGGCGTGATGGTTAGTAAGTAAGTAAGTAAGCATTAACTAGAGATATGGCAATCTAAAATCATCATAAATGCTGACCAGGCAATTGATTTGGTATTCACAACCAAAAACTTGCATATTTTAAATTTAAAAAAAGTTTTTATTATACTCCCTTTCTTTGTAAAATATAACAACAATTAAAGACGAATTAAAACATACAACATAACACTAAACTTAAAGTAATTAAATATATTTCTAAAATATCAGATGTTGTGAGCTTTGATAAGACACTTCGTGCTTTGAAGATTTAATTCTAAAAACATTTTTCAGTCAATTTAAATTTTCGACATTCGTAGTGAAGTACCTATTATGTATACCGATGGAGTAATTCAAATTTATAAAATATTCCGCGACGTTATCGGGCCGCCGTTGCTAGTAATCAAACTTTTCTAATGATTCCAATTTGAAAAAACCAATAAAATTTCTAAAAATCCGAAATTATACTATAATTATTAATTTTTTTTAACGAAAATTTGATAGATCTTTTTGATTGTCGCCATGAGTCTACTTGCCAAGTTTCAGCTCGAATGGATCACGGGAAAAGGGTTAAAAATCGATCCAAAGTTTTTTCGACGGCAAGCCGGCAAGCAAGCAGACGTCCCGAGTTAAAAGAAAGGAAGTAAAAATCAACTGATAATGATATTGGCATAATTATTTTTTCAAAATTAAAAAATGGTGTTCTTTACAATAAATAAAATCACTCTACAAAAAATTTAAATAACCAAAACTAGCATTTTTTTGTTCATGACGGTCTTGTTCTAGGAGTCCGATAAATATTTTTATATAACAAAAAAGTACAACACAGATCGAAATGGAGAATTTTTCGTTTTCCTTTTTAATCTAGCTATAAAATATTATTTATTATCTACTCAAGGTGCTGCTTTAATCGAGCCTCTTCCCCTACCTAGCCTTACCAGCCTCCTTCGTGACAGCCCGGGGCTCTGTCCGCCGCGCACAGATGGCGGTAGTTTGCCTCAAAACAGAACCCCGGACCTCCGAGTGATCGCGGAGAGAGGAAATTATATCACACATCTCGATCTGGATTCTGTGCAATAGTTGTCAGCTTGCTTTTTACTCTACATCTCTGTTATGTCAACAAAAAATCGTGTTATCTAAAGGTTCAGGTTGTCGGATGATTGCCCGACAGCCGATTGTCTGACAGCCAATTAAAAAAAATTCATAGTATACATGTAGAGAAAATATTTCGGGTTTGATACTATAACGTAAGTCTGGCGGTCCCTGGCTTCTAATTTATAGACCAAGAGCAATGTACCATCAGAATCCAAGGGGCACAGAAAAGGTAAGACTTATGTCCTTATGCATATGAGTGGAATCGTCTAGTACAGTCTATAGGATGACTGTATTATACAGATTGTATATGTAATTTTTTATATTTTTTATTTTATTTAATTAACAATATATGTTGTCACGTGTCGTGGCTGCATGGGGAATAAATTAAAACGCTGGGATTTAATACAGGATTTATTGAATACCGATTAATTAATTAAACTAAAGTATAAGGTCACTTATCTTTATCAAATGTAAGCTATCCCTTAAATTAAACTGTTTTGCAATTAATCACTCGTAAATAAACACTTTATATTCGCTTTAACATTTTATTCACTGTTCACTAGAATATTCCATCACTTTCCGCACTTATTAATTTCGCTTTTATTTATCTCGCCACGTAAGAGCTTTCTAGAATCGCTGTCGAATATCCGCTCGCTTGGCATCACTGGTTTCTTGCCGCTACCGCTCGCTTGGCCGGACCGACCCGCCGCCCGCGGCTACCTTCGCTTGTATTATCGCTGTGAACGCGCACGGAAAACAACTCCAAAACTTGCTCCCGCGTGTCGTATTTATTGTGGCTAATGCTGTTATCGAAATTCCGAGACGCTTTCCGTGTTTTCGAGAAGTTCTTTCGCCTTTTGCAGACCTTACTAGCAAGTACTCGTAATATCCAGATTTTTCTTGAAAGTTGTAGACGTCACTCGAAAGTTGGAGGTGATTCCAGATCCGTCGGTAGTATTGTGCCAACTTCAAACAACTGTCACTTTGACAGAAGTGCGCGACTCCTTTTAGCCTCGTTACAATATAATATTTTATTACAATGTTTACAATTAATTTTTTTTGTCTGTATATACCTCACCCAAATGATTCTTGTGTGTGGTGGTTGATAACCACTAACCACAGCATATAGATAGTGTAATACAATTTATTAGACAATTAGACAAAGAAAGGTAATATATTATTTATCTAATATATAATTTATACAATATATAGAATAAGCAGTCAATGTTCAAATTTATATATAATACAAGTCCCATGAGATCGCTGAAGAAGACTAAAATATTTATATTGTGAGGATCTAGCCTGAAGATGAACACTCGCAAAAAAAAATTGTTAATAGCATCAAAAAGATTACTTCCTAAGCTAAAAATAAACCAATAGAACGAGTCACGCAATACGAGTACTTAGGTGCATGGGTGAATGAGAACTGGGATCCATTTCAAGATGTAAAAGCTCAAATAGAGATGGCAAGAAGTGCGTTTCTCAGAATGATACCGTTATTTTCTAACCGCGACCTAAACCTACAACTTAAAATGCGTATGGTTCGGCGTTATATTTTATCCATTCTATTATATGGGGTGAAAGCGTGGACACTAAACTAAGAACTAATCAGTCGAGGCTTTTAAGGTGTGGATGTATAGACGTGTATTGAAAGTTTCCTGGGTGGATAGAATGACGAATGACGAAGTCCTCCGGCGTATGGAAAACGTCTAAGAAGTGCTGCGAACTATCAAGATAAGAAAGTTGGAGTATCTCCGACATATTATGAGAGAACAAAAATATAGTTTAAACCAAAGAGGTTACCTCTTTGGTCTAAACTGACTCTTTTCCAGGGGAAAATAAGTGATAGAAAAGAAGCGTAGGAAGACGCCGCATCTCAAGGTTGTATAACGCGAGGGACTGGTATAAGTGTAACTCGACTAAATTGTTTCATGCGGCGGTAGTAGTCGCCAGAATAATTGCCGATCTCCGATATGAGATAGGAGATATGAGAAGAGAAGAAGAAAAGGATCTAGCACATCTTTTAACATAAATAAATTCACCACAAGAAGAAGAAAAGGATCTAGCACATCTTTTAACATAAATAAATTCATTTTTTAAAAGCAGCCAGACAGTCAGAAAGACACTACTCTAGGCGGCGAAGAAGGCCATGGTGTATCTAGTCACCCTGGTACAGACATATAAATCATTCCTCGACCACCGTAATTAGGGAAAAATTAATATTCAGACACTCTTATATATTCTAAATGATAATGTACGAGGCTGGGAGCTTCGTTTTGCCCGAGGACCTTATGGAAAGGTAGCCTCGTTCAGTGGCGTAACTTCAAGTTGAGTTTTCGGGGCACGTATAGTTTTTCGCTCCGCACACAGTGGTGTAAGTTTACCTACAAACTGGTGAATAAATTTTAATATTCTATATTTTATAATATATCAGAATACAAATAGTTTATTGGACCAACAAACTAATATAAATAAATTTTATTGTTGTATATTTTATAATATTTCAGAATTCAAATAGCTTATTAGACAAGAAATGAACAACAATATGTACAAAACAAAAAATTTGTGCCTGTTAAGTGATTCCTTTAAATGATTAAGGTATAATCGGCCGTATTCTGTAATAAGAAATATTGCTATTTCTGTATTTTGATAGTTATTGTACAATTGCCACCAATTTTGAAGTTTTAAGTTTGATAGGTTTAAAATCAATGAATTCAATCACTAAAAAAGCTTATAATTCATAATTGTAAATAACTTAATGTTTGTTTACGATTTAGAGACTCCTGATTGATTGAATTCATTAATTTCAAACCTGTTAAACTTAAATCGTCAAAACTGACGGCATCACAATGTTATACAATAACCGTCAAGGTACAGAAATAGCAATATTGCTTACTTCAGAATACGGTCGATTATGCATGCCTCACAGAAACGAAGCTACTTATATGGGAAAGTAGTTAGGGAAATCTTTGGGTGTTTACAGGGCCTACTTCAAAAGAATATGCCTTCAACTTTAATAAAAAAATATATATAGAAGTTTTATTTGCCAGCGGCGACATCTATAATATACCGTTTCATGGGATTTTGGGTAGTTATATTAAATAAAGAAGCACGTTATATAAAAAAACATATATACAACTTTCCAAATTTAATTGATATGTCGATCATGGGTGAAATTGGTGAACGTTGAACCCGCCACCCGCGGCTACCCTCGCTTGTATTATTGCTGTGAACGCGCCCGGAAAACAATTCCAAAACTTGTTCCCGCGTGTCCTATTTATAGTGGCTAATGCTGTTATCGAAATTCCGAGACGCTTTCCGTGTTTTCGAGAAGTTCCTCGCGTTTTGCAGACTTTACTAGCAAGTACTCGTAATATCCAGATTTTTCTTGAAAGTTGAGACGTCACTCGAAAGTTGGAGGTGATTCCAGATCCGTCGGTAGTATTGTGCCAACTTCAAACAACTGTCACTTTGACAGAAGTGCGCGACTCCTTTTAGCCTCGTTACAATATAATATTTTATTACAATGTTTACAATTAATTTTTTTTGTCTGTATATAGATCACCCAAATGATTCTTGTGTGTGGTGATTGATAACGACTTACAATCATATAGCTAGTGTAATATAATTTATTAGACAATGAAAAAGGTAATATATTATTTATCTAATATATCAAAATACAATATATAGAATAAGCAGTCAATGTTTAAATTTATATATACATATAATGCAAGTCCTTTGAGATCGCTGAAGAAGACTAAAATTCATTCACACAGACCTACTTTTCATCTCCACCTTTGTAAGACCAACTGAAAACAAAACTCCTTTATGTACAGATCCACAAATTCATTTAACAGAAACTATCACCACATTGACATTTTAAACTCCATAAGAGACATGAAGCAAACAATATCTACACAACCGCACCCAAACTAATTCGTACAATTTATCTTCCCTTCTACTCCCGTCCCAGATTCCCCTCCACCCTCTACACTCGCTGTTAAAATTTATTTTACTACGTCGCACTTGTTCTAATAAATTACCATATTCTAATAAACTATGTTCTAATAAATTACTATATTCAGTGGAAAATTTGTAATTGGCATAATTTTAATATTCATTATTTTATAATTGTTAATATATTAATTTGCCGTTAATTTTCCTTAAAATAAATAAATGAATAAAAATATTTATCTTGTGAGGATCTAGCCTGAAGAAGAACACTCGTAAAACAAAATTGTTAATAGCAAAAAAAAGATCACTTCCAACGCTTAAAACACCATAAAAAATAAACCAATAGAACGAATCACGCAATACAAGTACTTAGGTGCATGGGTGAATGAGAACTGGGATCTATCTCAAGAAGTAAAAGCTCCAATAGAGTTGGCAAGAAGTGCGTTTCTCAGAATGATACCGTTATTTTCTAACCGCGACCTAAACCTACAACTTAAAATGCGTATGGTTCGGCATTATATTTTTTCCATTCTATTATATGGGGTGAAAGCGTGGACACTAAACTAAGAACTAATCAGTCGAGGCTTTTGAAGTGTGGATGTATAGACGTATATTGAAAGTTTCCTGGGTGGATAGAGCGACGAATGATGAAGTCCTCCGGCGTATGGAAAACGTCCAAGAAGTGCTGCGAACTATCAAGATAAGAAAGCTGGAATATCTTGGACATATTATGAGAGGACAAAAATATAGTTTAAACCAAAGAGGTTACCTCTTTGGTCTAAACTGACTCTTTTCCAGGGGAAAATAAGTGATAAAAGAAGCGTAGGAAGACGCCGCATCTCAAGGTTGTATAACGTGAGGGACTGGTATAAGTGTAATTCGACTAAGGGCTGGTCTTATAAAAGAAAGACCAAATATCCGTTAGTAAATCGACACTTAACGAACGGATTGCCATTCGTTCGTAAATATTACCGACGCTCATCTTATAAAACTTTTTTGACCGTCCGTAAGTATCGCAATATCGTACTGCTCTTGTCTATGATTTTAGAGCTGTCAGAGGCGAATTATATCTCTTTTCTATGGAAACGTAACACAACTCCTGTTAACATATCCAAAAATTTCTCGCTCGCACCGGATTTTTGGGATACTTCCCACAACACTACACTGGTAGTAGTAGCCTTCAAAAGCCCAACTTAGTCTGCAGCAGCGAATAATATTGATCCAAGAGCATAGAATCTAAAGGCAACAAGCAATCTTGCAGTTGGTGATAATGTCAGATTCCTATGGGTGCGCCTTTTTACATTTTTCCGAATATGTATCTTCTAGAAGCTCTTGCTGACCTTTTCGACAATCGAGAACGGTAAATAAAATCTGCGTCATCTAAAATATTAAGGGCCGGTCTTATAAACGAAAGACCAAATTTCCGTTAGTCAATCGACAATATACTAACGGATGGCCGTTCGTTTATAAATGTTACCGATGCTCGTCTTATAAAACTTTTTTTACCGTCCGTAAGTATCGCAATATCGCACTGCTCTTGTCTATGATTTTAGAGCTGTCAAAAGCGAATTATATCTCTTTTCTATCTAAAATTTCTCGCTCGCATCAGATTTTTGGGATACTTCCCACAACACTACATTGGTAATAGCCTTTAAAACCCCAACTTAGTCTGAGCAGCTAATAATATTGATCCTAGAGCATAGAATCTCGAGGTAACAAGCAATTTTGTAGTTGGTGATAATGTCAGATTCCTACGGATGCGCCTTTTTACATTGTTCCCAATATCTTCTAGAAGTTCATATAAGCTCTTGAGCAGACCTTTTTGACAAGCGAAAGCGGTAAATAAAATCTGCGTCATCTAAAATATTAAAATAATCCATTCGTATACTGAACACTCTTCGTCGTCGAGTTTGTTCTTTATCCGACGAACTTGAATACAATAATAGCTCGACATCGCTATCTGAAAACATTTTTCCTTGAAAATGTAACAACAGTCATCGCGGTATATATGTACATGTTAAACAAACAGCATTAAACGCAAATTGACAGCGGACCCAACCTTAAAAAAGAGTACGTCAATCTGTCATACATCTGTCAATTTCAACTAACGGACGGTAAACTGGTGGTTCGACTGTCGGTAAAATTTTACTAAAATTTGACCAACGGATTGTTATAACACGAAAAAAGTGACGTTTGTATCAAATTTCAGTTTATTTGGTCTGATATTTAACTAATTTTTTTTTACGTTTATAAGACCGACCCTAAATTGTTCCGTGCGGCGGAAATAAAGTAGTAGTCGCCAGAAAATAATCGCCGATCTCCGATATGAGATGGTACCACAAGAATAAGAAAAGGATCTAGCACATCTTTTAACTTAAATGAATTCATTTTTTAAAAGCACCAGACAGTCAGAACGACACTACTCTAGGCGGCGAAGAAGGCCATGGTGTATCTAGTCACGCTGGTACAGACATATAAATCATTCCTCGACCACCGTAATTAGGGAAAAATTAATATTCAGACACTCTTATATATTCTAAATGATAATGTACGAGGCTGGGAGCTTCGTTTTGCCCGAGGACCTTATGGAAAGGTAGCCTCATTCAGTGGCGTAACTTTAAGTTGAGTTTTCGGGGCACGTATAGTTTTTCGCTCCGCACACAGTGGTGTAAGTTTTAAAATAAAACACAAATCACTTTGTTTTCACCACTATATTAGATTAAAAAATCTACATGTTTCGAGAACAATGTTCTCTTCATCAGGATTATTGTGTAGTACACAATAATCCTGATGAAGAGAACATTGTTCTCGAAACATGTAGATTTTTTAATCTAATATAGTGGTGAAAACAAAGTGATTTGTGTTTTATTTTAATAATAATGTCACCACAAAGTTCAAGCCTTCATGCAGAAGAAGAAAAAATATTCTTCGAACAGTTAATAGGTGTAAGTTTACCTACAAACTGGTGAATAAATTTTAATATTCTATATTTTATAATATATCAGAATACAAATAGTTTATTGGACTATTAAATAAATTTTATTGTTGTATATTTTATAATATTTCAGAATTCAAATAGCTTATTAGACAAGAAATGAACAACAATATGTACAAAACAAAAAAATTGTGCCTGTTAAGTGATTCCTTTAAATGATTAAGGTATAATCGGCCGTATTCTGTAATAAGAAATATTGCTATTTCTGTATTTTGATAGTTATTGTACAATTGCCACCAATTTTGAAGTTTTAAGTTTGATAGCTTTAAAATTAATGAATTCAATCACTAAAAAAGCTTATAATTCATAATTGTAAATAACTTAATGTTTGTTTACGTTTTAGAGACTCCTGATTGATTGAATTCATTAATTTCAAACCTGTTAAACTTAAATCGTCAAAACTGACGGCATCACAATGTTATACAATAACCGTCAAGGTACAGAAATAGCAATATTGCTTACTTCAGAATACGGTCGATTATGCATGCCTCACAGAAACGAAGCTACTTATATGGGAAGGTAGTTAGGGAAATCTTTGGGTGTTTACAGGGCCTACTTCAAAAGAATATGGCTTCAAACTTTAATAAAAAAATATATATAGAAGTTTTATTTGCCAGCGGCGACATCTATAATATACCGTTTCATGGGATTTTGGGTAGTTATATTAAATAAAGAAGCACGTTATATAAAAAAACATATATACAACTTTCCAAATTTAATTGATATGTCGATCATGGGTGAAATTGGTGAACGTTACACTTAAGCCAGCCTGGTGGTAAACTCTGTAAGCACCCTAAAAGACTTAAAATAATTAATTATTAAAATTATTAAAATATTCAAAAAATAACATAAATGATTGGTTATTATATATTAATTATTTGACGTGCCGATATTTTCGTGTTTTTTTCGAATGTGATGTTTATTTAACATTTTTTTTTAAATAATTCTTAAGTAGGGTTAAAAAATTAAAAAAGCAGATAAAGGAAGGGATGAAGGGATGAGGACGGGATGAGTTGAAATTTGTGTTAAAAAATATTTAGACTACTAGCTGTACATCTGTGAAAAATCACCGAACATAATTTAAGTATTATTTATTTATTTATATTATAAATACATAATAAAATATAAAGCCTGTCAAACGTCGAACGAAGGAGGCGTAAATTAATTGTTTGCGTCTTAGCTAAGCCCTTTATATTGTGTATATAGTATATTTTTGACGGGCCACGGAGCGGTTATGTCGTCTAGTCGCCGCCCTGCCCTCCGCGCGTTCGAGCTTCGAGTCTCTCTCCAGCCATGTAATTTCGTTTTTTAGCCGTGAATTACGAGAAGTTGCGGACTTACGGAACAGAAAGACAACGAAATTACGTATTATATTTAGATTATTTACAATGATTGCGTGTTAAAAGATCTACCTACTTGAAGTGCGTCATGGGTTAATAACATCAAAGATCCATGATTAAATATGTTTTGAAAGGCAATCGTGGTATTATATCACTTTTGACTTTTTTGCTCTCTCTGACTTTTATGCCTCGATTGGTACGCCCCTGGTCATACTTTTTTAGTTACGCCGTATCTCTATTATCTATCGTCAGAGTATTTTTAGTAATCTTTTCAATGTAAGTTTGCCAAGGAAAACCCTTTTCATCGAGAGTATAACAGTGAATTTCTATATAAGCAGTATATAAATGTTGTTTGAACACGGAATCTGAGATGGATAAGTTAAGATGTAAGATGTGAGAAGACGGGTTCTGGAAGGAAATAAGGATCAGAAGGAAAGCACGCTCTTACCTTGTCCTTTTGGTCCAGGTCGAAGGAACAAAGCTGGTTTTCTCCCTTATCAGAAGGGCAGTAGCTGGAAATCTAGTGGATGGCACCTTAATCCTTATCCGAAGGCTTGCGCTCACGTAAAACGGAGGCACACACAAAACTCAGCAAAAAACACGTCAAGTCAACAAGACAGTTCAAAGTTGAATGTAAAATGTCACAGATAAAGGGTTTTGGTAGAGCGTGCGCTATGAAAAGGTGAAGGAAGGTGGTTGTGTGTTCAGTGACACTGGACCTGTTCATAAAGATCCAACATATGTATTAGTCTTAACAACATACTGCTTTTAAAACAGAGGGTTTTTGGTACAGCAGAGTTGTTTACGAGGTTAATTGTATTACAACACTATGATCCGTGTCTCTGATTCTCGACACAGAAGCAAAATAAAAAAATTAAAGGAAATTTTTCTTTTTGATAAAAAAATACAATAGAATAATTGTGTTCATTCCAATAATTAAAAAAAAAATACATATGCGGTTGGGGGACCCCTGTCAAGAACTTAGCCTTTTCTTCAATTCCGAATGTAATTCTATATGGAGATCTAGATTGTTTATATTTGTATATTTTCGTTATTTAAATATACAATTTTATTAATTTATTTATAGTTTTTATTACACATACTTGTTGCAGTTTCCATTTCTCGAATCTTCATTGCAAAATTGTAATAATGAGACAATGTAACTCACGTATTGTTTAAAACAAAATCAAATAATAAATAAGTGTTAACAAAATTTCCACGCGTTCAATATTGAGGTTATACAACCTGTCTCGCACGATGCTCGTCAACTCGAATCTTGATACTCGCACACACACACACACACACACACACACACACACACACACACACACAATTTCTACGAGTTAACTCTTAGCGCAAGCCGCGTTAAGGAACTTCGTTCCAAAATGGTTAATCTATCAACTTTAGCAAAAATGTAAAGTACTGATATTGAAAATTGCGTTACTAGCTAAAAAAAGGCGGTTAAATCTATGAATTGTGTGAACTGAGACGATGACACTAATAAAAAAATCTAGAAAAGCTCAAATGCACGCAAAGATCCACTGAGAGATCCGTGCTTGGTATAAACCTAAGAGATAAGAAGAGAGAGAGAATAAGGATCGATGAATCGCGCAGAACCAGAGTAGTGGATATCGTAGCGAAGTTAAAATGGCAATGTGCAGAATACCACAAGGAGGACTTTTAAAATTCTGAAGTGGAGACCTTGGGAGGTTATAGTCGCTGTGGGAGGGAGGAGAAAAAGCTACAAGAGGATGGAAGGGTATGGAAGAAGAGAAAAAAACAATTAACACGTTAGAGGAATAGCAGGAATTATAGGACCGTCAGAAGTTTCGATATAAGGGAGCTACTTTTGCACACAGAAAGATCTTAATCAAGATGGCTTGAATACGTCTTGCAAATGCCAAAAGAGAAACTTCCAAGAGCTATCATCTTAGCGCCTCCGGAGGAAAGACGGACAATGGGTCGCCACCTGCTATGCATTCACTAGTCAACTAGTACCGAAGTTCCAAGGTTATTTGGTCCAACGACAAAAGTCCACGGATATTTGGTTCAACGACCAAAGATCCACGAACATTTTGTCCAACGATAATTAGTTCACGGACATTTGGCCCAACAACAAAAGGTACACGTCAAAAGATCCACGAACTTTTTATGCAACGACAGCGGTTCTACTTATTTTTGGTCCAATAACCTACAAAAGGACTACGAGCATTTGGTCCAACGATAATAGTTTCACAGACATTTTGTCCAACGACAAACGGTCCACGACCAAAGTTCCACAAACATTCGGTCCGAAAAGTTCACGATGAAGGGCCCAAGCGACAAAAGATCCACACAACAAAATATATAAATACATAAGACCCAACGATATAATAATATCCACATACAAATAAAATCACAATTTTTTTTTTATGAAAGAGTTTTAAATAAATTAATGAATTGATAACGGTGAAGAAATCTTTTAAAAAAGTGTTTGTAGTAAGTAAGTAATAAGAAAATTTTTAACACTAAAAGACGTCTCGGGGCCCAATTAATGATACGAAGCACATCACAAAATCACCCAGTTCTGAGAAAATACAGAGATATATTTTGACCACGCAGAGAATCCAACCCTGACGCTCCCGTATGAGCGGTCATTATAACTAGACTACGAGAATAGTCTAGTTATAATGACTGCTAAATGTAATGCTATGGTAGCAAAACCCATGTTGGATATGTCAGACACTGTCTCGAGTCGAAATGTCTTGCGTGGACGCCGACCATTACTGATTTAAAGCAAAAAATAAATTTGGGGAATACCGTTCACGACATCTTTTTGGGCGTGTTTTGTGCCTAATCTATGTAAATTATACCCCTGTAAAAATATGTTAAACATAATACGGATCAAATATTATAATGCCTTCCCTCGACCGTAAGATCGCTATCGTCTAAATATTGTACATATTTCGGTCAAAAATTATTTGTTTTTATTCATTTTCTATTTATAGACCAATTAGATTTCATTCCACCGTCCCTCAAGAGTATTTGGATAAAGGTTAGAAAAAAGAACATTTATTAAAATTAAAAAAGTTTTTATTTTAATAAATACAAATTCTATAAAATTTTCGAAATTTTAAATAGTTACGGAATTATGAAATTGGTTTATCGATCTTTCAAATTGATTTATATAATTAGTTATAAATATCAGGAAAATATTCTTTATTTGCAATTATATACAAAATAAAATTTGTATTCATTTAAAAAAATATATAAAGATGAAAAATGCAAGGTTATTTCACACACAAGAGGACCTACAAGAGTGGATAAATTCTTTAAGGGGGGGGTAAAGTTAATTCGTACAAAAAAAGGCATGTTTTTGTGAATTTTTTGTGACGACACAGTTAAAATCTCTTTATTAAAATTAATGGTACAGTAAAGTATGACACTTGAAAAATATTGTGTAAAATTTTCAACACGAAACATCTTGAAGGGAAAAACGCGATTTTTTGCGAAAATATCGACTAATTTGTTATTAAAAAATAAAAATTAATAACAATTTTGAAAAAAGTCTCCAGCGTTACCTTGTAAATTATGTACAGAAATAGTGTTCAAAATTTCAAAAGGATCGGTGCAGTAGTTTTGAAGTTATGATGGACACCGACTTTGAAAACGTGAGATGTGGGGAACACGTTTTAAAGTTTTGCACACTGTAAAATTCAAAACAAAACTCGACACTTATTTTATACTTACACATGATCGTCGATGCCATGTTCACACAGCAAAGAGCTTTCATCATCAGCATCTTTTTGTCCTTGTCTACGCAAAACTCTTCCAATACAAATAGCACGTTCGGTAGTCCTCAGGTGAGAGTGTCTCTTAGCTGCCTGAGCAGGTATAGAAAATCAGTCTGGTATCGCTCAAATGTTCATAATTTCGTCAATTTTGCTCCGATTGACTTGAAATTTTGACACAATATTCTTGCGATGTAATACATTTATTTAAAAAATTAAAATTAAAATGCAAAAAAAAAGTTAAAAACCTTACCCCCCCCCCCCTTAATGAGAGTGCACTAAAGTAGAGATGAAGATAATTACTGCCAAAACAGATGTTATGGTCGTAGGAAGAGACCAAGAGCAGTGCTCGATCAGCCTTAAGATTTTAAACATACTCAAAATATTCTGAATAACGATTTTGATGGCACGTGTCAAAAATCACCGTCTCAAAACGTAATTTTTAGTAAACCAACTATAATCCAAGTCACACAATGGGCCCTTATTCTGAAGAAAGAATGCATCTTTGAATTACAAAAAATATTCTATCAAAATTTTGGATTTTTCAACTTTTCGGCTTGTTTTCTCAGCGAGTACCTACCCGGCTAGTGCGAATTGATCGTAAATCAAAAATAATCTCGATGATGGATGACTAGACCCTGCACCAACCCTCCGCCCCGCGACCTCCCGCGGCACCAGCTGACCCTAGAACAAAAGTGAGAAGACAACCCCAACAAAAAATTACAACAAAAAACGTGACGTCATGAGGCTCTGTCCTAGGAAAGATGGGCCGATCCTGTTAATTGCCGCATTAGATTTATGATAACAAATTAATGTGTTTTATGGCTGGCCGGCAACGCGCTGAAGACGGACTTTAATAGTTTTATGGGATTTTTTTGGCTCTATGGGTTTCCTGGTAATTGAGCGTGTTTACGAAAAGATACAAATCTCTTTGGGTAAAGTGGTATTTATTTGTTTGTACATTACAAAAGAGGTGCAATAGCTGTTATTTCTGCATCCAAAGTCAAATTTAACACTTCAACAACGACAGAAAACTTATAATGCAACAATTAATTATACTGTTTAATCGAAGTTTCTTCTTCTTCCTATGGTGCTATCGGAGGTTGGCGATCATTCTGGCGATGACGACTTTATTTATTTATTTATTATTATTATTATAATTAAATTAATTAAAAATTTAAAAATCAGTTTACACAGAATATTAAATATTATATAGACTGTCTTACATGTTTCTACAGAATTAACATATTATGTACGAACATATAGCAACAATAGCTTATAAAGAAGTGAAAGATTTAAGTTAAGAGCAAACCACGAAATTCAAAGATTTGAAGGTAAAGGGGGAATCAGGAAAGGAGAGGAAAGGACAAATCTACTTAGTTACAAGGGGAAGAGATAAGAAAAAAAAGATAAGGAAAAGAAACATAGAATAAAGCTGATCAATATCGATGATTTAAAAGTGGGTAAGCGTGTTATATAAATGTGTATTAATTATATTATATTTAATACACTCTTAAGTTTGTACATTTACCAAATAAATTTAATAAAAAGAAAATACATCTGCATATACATATACGAGGTCTGGAATTACAGAAAGATACAAGATAAAAATTACATATACAAAGTCTGGACAAAAGAAATTAGATGAAATAGAAAAATAGCTTAATTCATTTCCAGTATACAATTTTGTTTTTAAATTTATTTGGTAAATGTATAAACTTAAGGGTGTATTCAATGTAATATAATTAATACACATTTATATTACACGCTTACCCACTTTTAAATGAGAATTTATTCTCGTGTTTAAAAGTGGGGGCATTGTCATATATGTATATGTCTAGTGTTCATGTAATCGTTAGTGTAAGACATTAGATTAAATAAGTAAGATAGAGACAAAAACACATTAGATTAAGTTATAAAAATTAAGACATTAAATTAAGTAAGTAAGATATAAACAATACAAGAAGACAAAAATGTAAGATATTAGATTCATTTTATTTACTTATTTTATGTATTACTTTCATTTTATCTCATCACGTCTAATAATAAGTCTCACCGATTCCTTCTTATGTATGTTTTGCAGATATTTCTTGCATCAGTCCATCCAAATATTATTTTCAACATTTTAAAAATAATTTTGCTAATGTCATAGAAAAAAATTATCCAATAATCATCAAACGAAAACGTGTCCGCGGTAGAACAAAAAAACGACATTAATAGATTGTATTTTTCTATTTCTACCCGGTCGCCATTATTAATTACATCTCTGGCACGATTTGTCTTCATCTGCTGGTCCACGAAGAGGCTGCCGCATCCGTCATCAGGCCCAGACTCATCATCGTGACTAATTGTTCGCCAGTCATCAACATCACGGGATCCGGTGATCAGGGCTGGAGCTAGTTTATTGTTGCTTCATCTATTGTAATAAGAAAAGAAATCTTATAATTGTGGGAATATTTGTAGGTTTGATTGTTTTTATATACGGATAAATACGGCTTAATAGCCTTTTACATTGTTGTTTGCACAAAATGAAGTGCATATACAAAATGTAGTACATATGATATATTTTTTACAAGACAATTTTAAAAATATAATTATAAATTAAGAAATAGATAGAGAAAATAAAACAATAAAGTAACATTGTGTATAAGAAAAATATAGATGTAGAAACCCGATGGAAAAAGATAATAAAACAGAAGATTAGAACATTATCAAAATTTTGATAATGTTCTTAAATGGTGAAATTGGCGAACGTTGCATTGAATAATAATTGCGGTGTTATAAACGATCAACAAATAAATTGGCATAGCCACATAAGCGAATTAGTCAAAAGGATGAGAAGGTACATATGTAATATATTCATATGGTTAAGAAACATTTTAAGTGTAAACAACTTATAATGAGTGTATTTCGCTACTGCCCATTCTCTCCTGCAGTATGGCATTATTGGGTGAGGAGGGGCATTCGATAACATAATGAATCCTCTGAAAGTAATACAGAGAACCGTTATCAAAGTAATACTAAAAAAATCAACTTTCTCAACACGAACACTCTTCACTAAATTCCTAGTTCCAAAAGTAGAAAATATTTACAAAAAAATATCCATTATACAAATAATTAAACAAAATATTTATACAAAAGCGCAGCCTCAAGATTCTTAAACAATTTTAAAATAAGAAAATTTAACACCAAACATATATATTTAGGAATAAAGAATTTCAATAGCCTTTCTAAAGAAATTAAAAAAATAACTAAGACCAAAGAAATAAAAATAAATTAAATAATATATCAAAAAGTATAAATCCCTCTCCAAGCACAAGAGTTTTTGGAGAGGTACAGAATTTTTTTTTATTAATTATAGTTTTAATAGACTAGAGTAAAATAGTGTAATAAACTTTATCTTATATAAAACAAATAAAATAATAAAAATAAAGTGATCACTTAAGCCAGCTGATTCAGGTCACAATCTCTGTGGCCATACTATGTAGACTTTTATACAAGTTTCCACAATATAAATAGCTTCGTCTTTATAATGAGGCTTAATTAAAAGTTCAGTTGTTTTTACAATTTTCGTCATTAGATATTAAAAATACTAAAACTTCACTACGCATTGCTCGTCATCATCATCATCAAGTGGAATTCGAGGACTTTTATGTAATGACCAAGTCCTCCACTGCCACGGACAGTACACGAGCGCGTGCCTTGCATCATCTTGCTAGACCTCAGACTCTTTAACTAACGGTATCGTCCTAGCAGAGTGGTAAAAAATCACCCTCAAGCGCAGAAGCAATGATAATTGCGTACAAGCCGAGACACCTGCTGCCTCTTGGTATTTAAGAACATCCACACTTCTGATGTAATGTTTCACAAAGGTAATACCCATCAAAGTAGACGAGGAAATTTGGAGAATGATTTATGGAAAGATGGAGAGGGTAAGATAAAGAAAAGAGATAAAAAAAAAACAAAAACAAGACCAACTAAATTATTAAAAATAGATTAGTCCGTACATATGTGATTGTTCCATCCACGTGTCAACACTACTTAAATATGTATACATGTAAGACCAGGACCACACAACTGGATAATTGCATCAATGACAAGCGGATTTAATTGAGTTGAAAGAAAGTAACGTTCTCTGTTCTCTGTTGTTCCCAAATGATCTCTCCCACTGGATCACTCCTGCATCGGAAGAGAGAACAGTTTGTCTCATAATAAGATGAAAGCTGTTCAATTTATTTCTGTCAAAAATCTTTTTCAAAAATTGCTAAATAACTTTGTGGCAACATTAAATAATTTTAATAAAAAGAAAATATTGTTTATAAACCCCTATTTTTTGACAAATCACCATGTTTAGGGACCAATGGTCACTTCATCAGGATACATGTTTACAAAAAAATTAAATTATAAGTATAGACATTAACGAAAAACAAAAATAACTAATATGAACTAATGTAAAAATAGATTTAAAGAACAAGACTTTGAAATAGGATTTGGTTATTTATTACATTCAATTTGCTACGAACAATTTTTCTAATTGTATATTTTTATTGTATTTGTATGTGAAATTTCTAAACCTCGGTAATATCAAAAGAATGATTTGTTTCCAAAAGTTGATTAGAAATTTCAGAATAGATATTGTTACTTAAACATCTTTAGTGCTCCTTAATTCAAGTTTTACCTACGTAAAAATTATTGCAATCATTACAAATTAATTGTGGGGTATAAAAGCAAAGGCAACAGTATCCAAAAATTTAAAAAAAATGTTTTGAATGCGGTTACTGGAGATTGCTATTGTAAAATGAATTGAATTCTAGATTTTATGTATCTATCTCTTCCAAAATAACATTTCCTATTAATTTATGGGCTATGTTTCCTATAAAATCTCCAATTCAGTACAATATAAATTAGTAATCCTCGACGACTGCATTAAATTTGTTTTGGATATTGCTGCCTTTGCTTTTATACCCCACAATTTATAAATTCCAGATTTTATTTAAATAACATCTGTACTCCATCCATCGTGTCATTTTCCAGTAGGCGTAGGCAGAGAGAATAAAACGTCACATTATTCTGTCTTGACACAACACTTTTACTTCGGCTACATGATGACATTCCAAATATTGGTGAAAGATTTTTTGAAATCTAATGAGTAGTTTCGGAGATTACCTCACAAAACCAAACTTTACCTCTTTATATATTATTGATATAGATAAAACACTTGCATCATAAATCAATTACGTCATTCCACAAAGTTAATGCCAAATCAATAAATATTTTATTTTAATATATCGTGCCACATCCTTTAATCTAAAAAACTTTTTCTTAATTTTTTTTATTTGACGTGTTATCTATTAATTTAGTAATTAATATAACCATTAATAATTGTGATTTGTTGGATAATATTTAATTACAAATGAAGATATTAATAGATAAGGGACAGTAACTAATCTACTAAGAATGCAAAACATATTAATTCGAGTACATAGAAGTTGGGAACGTCCACCTCGCCATCGACTATTTTATAGAATACAAAAATATTAAATAGCTTAAAGTTCTTCTGCAATACGAGTTAGTTAAATTAAAAAAGGTCCTGAAAATACACCACGAGGATGAACTAGCCTCACTACGTCTTGTAAGTGAAAAAAAAAACACATTTAAAAGTCAAAAATGTTAATTTTGTCAACATTTCCAAGATTATGATCAGGAGAGCATCTTCGAGGACGAGTAAAGACGGTCGGCATTCCTGGATAATCTGCCCACATAAGTGATAGATAGATTGAGGGGTTTTTTTATCCCTTTCGACCAGAAATGGATCAGTGATTGCTCCGAACACGCGAGCCGAGATGCACCAAACTGTCGGTGGACATTCCCCAAATGCCTTGGACAGGGATTCGCAACCATCTACGAGGAGGGGTGTTTTAAATGTCCTGGACAAAACTTAAAAAGTTTTAATAATCCTTTTACTGCCAATCTTATTGTTCTTCTATACATATATCGTCACGAGATCGCGGCGGATCCTGCCGATAAATGAAACACTTGAAAATAATTACCTTCTTCTTTTTTTTCATATATATTGATTCCAGAATGTGTTACTTATGATACATATTGGCTTACTAAAGAAACATTTCGGTTTTTCGCTGTACCTTTCCAAAAAAGGAGTAAGTTCTTGTGCTTGGTGAGGGATGTACACCTTTATTTTTTAAAGGATTATATATCTCCTGTTCCCATACACCTTATCTCCTTTTTTTGTATATTTTGTTTAAATGTTCAGTTAATTTCTTTTTTAAAAGTTGTTTGTCTTTTAGCTGTTTGAATTCTTTAGGAAGATTATTAAAGTTTATTATGCCAAAATATATATAGTTTTGTTGAAATTGTTTGGTATTGCACTTTGGTATTTTAAACTTGTTTTTGTATCTTAATGATGTGCTTGTTTCAAATTGTTTAATGTTGTGTTCTTTCACTATTTGAATAATTGGTATCTTTTTATAAATATTTTCTACTTTATTTACAATCAATTTTGAAAAAAAAGTGTTTGTGTTGCAAAGGTTGATTTTTTTTCAGTATTAATAGTTATATATAATAATTATCCGCATCCAATGATTCCATACATCCATTTATTATCAAAGTCACTAAACTCGAACTTAACTGGAGTATTATTATGTAATTCGCACTAATTTAGCTTTGCAATATTTTATCTCAACACTTTATATTCGACTTCCAGAATATTCGCGCACCTGTCATTGCACTTATCCATTTAAGAAAAACAATCGAATTAGTATGTGTAAGCCGTACGTAAGAGGTACATTGTTTATACCCGTAAAAACCAACACATTGAAACAATGCGCGTCGAACGCATGGCTTACACATAGATACTAAGTCGTTTGTCTTTCTTAAATAAAAAGATATATAAATATGTAATTTATTTTCGCTTTACTCCTGTCTACCGCTTGTTTATAGTCAACCGCAGAGGTTCACGATTCGCTTGCTTCTATGGCATCGCCGAACTGTCACAACAAACTATGTGCAGAGCGGCAATGACGCTCTTCAGATTTTCAGATGTTTCACAAATTTAATCTGGATATCCACCGTTCATTCTGGACTCTTCTGATAATTTCCAATTTAATGTAAAGCTTTCAGAGTACTGAGAAATCCTCGACTATATAAAATTCTTTCTGTTTCTACAGTCTCGTGACAATATAGACGAAGGATTGGATGACAGACATAATTTTCATGATATTTCGCACATTTTTTTTTTTAATATTTCTCTTTTGTTAAACACTGAATGACATAAAAGTAATTTATACCAAAATTGAAATTCATTCGCCTTTTGCGAAATTTTTTTGTTCAAATTCCTGCACGGTTTTAAAAAAATTATTTGACATATATGAAACCCCCATGATACACTAACGTTTAACAGAAGATATGAGATTGCTCTAAAATTCAATTAACAAGACTCCTGCAAAGTTTTGGTACCAGCTACTGCACAACATTAGCTATAATCATTCTATACTATATATACTATAAGTCTATATATATATACTCTCGTATAGTATATATATAGATCTCTATCTAGAACTCGGTACATATAAAGATACACAAAAATTAATAACTGGAGTCAAAACCAACCCTTTCCAACCCCTGCGAGGGCCGGGGTATCAAAATAATTGGCCCGTCAATAAATTGGACCTATTTTTGAGAGTGTGTGCATAAGTACCCACACTTACAATTATTGTGGAGATGAAATTGCTGTGACGTCGTGTTCAGATCTCGGAGAACAAAGCCAGCCACGGAGCCTGCGACAGAGAACATGTGACGCTTGCGTGTCGGACAAAACCAAAAATCTGTGAAACGAAGCCTTTTGTTAAGGCCGTTGACTCATTCCGACGCTTTTGAGAAGTTTTTGTGAAGACCACGAAAAATTGTTTGAAATTTCTTTTTTTGCATTTAAAAATGTTTAGTTGTAAATAACTGTTCACACCTGGTGTTGCCCGAGCTTAGAATTTAGCTAAAAATAAGTTTGTGTGGGGACACAAAGGTTCCATTATTTTGCAAATTACAAATTCAAATTGAACAGAAAATTACGCGTAGATATTTAGTAACTTTTAGTCATATTTTATCAATTTGTGTATTAATCTTACTAAATTAATATATGTCTTCGTGGACTTTTTTATAAAACTCTTTGAATTCTACAACTTCTCTATAGAAAGTATTTAAATATCTCTTACTGTTAAGGCAGCCTTCGTAAAAAACCCATCGAATAAGAAAACGTCACCACGAAAAGCCCCTTTATTTTAACTAGATAATATCAGCCTATTACGACCCTGAAAGTCTAGTGAAGTAAATATTGGTGAAAGAATTTTTGAAATCGGATGAGTAGTTTCGGAGATTACCTCCACAACCAAACTTACAAACTTTACCTCTTTATATAATAGTATAGATAACATTTCGGTCCATGAAGAATGTCGTATGAGGAGTACAAAAGTAAAGGCAGCAAAATCCAAAATTTAAAAAAAAAAAATTTGCATATAGACACCGACAAATATTTCCAATGTGATGTTTCCAAATGACTATTAAAAGTAAAGACAATAATCAAAAATCAATTAAAAATCGTCAAACAATTAACTCTTAAGGATGTGTCCCGTGACAAAATGGCCGCTTCATACTTAAGTAAAAGTTGAAGTCGATTTTAGACTGAAACATCAAAGCAAATATAGTAATATTCAGCTACGTAAATAGCAAAAGCAACAATGTCCCCTTTTAGGTAGCAAACAAAGCAATATCCATATTTAAAAGTTATATTATTCATAAACTTATGTATACGAGTATAAAAGGAGATATGGGATGGAAATAATTATTCAAAACATTAGGTATAGGTTTTATAAATTCCAGAGAAGTTTCCTTGAGTAGTGACAGGTTTTTTGTATTTATCTCAGAAACACCTCAGTTGGTTCTTGCTGCCTTTGCTTTTGTAGGTAGGTACTATTCACATATAAAAATCAAATATAAAAATTAGTTGATTTATAATAAATACTTAAATAATTATTTTTCTATTTTTTATTGTTTATTTTGGTTCATTATTATAAAACATATTTTTATCACTATTGTTAATTTTTAAAATGTGTTATTTTATGTGTGCTATAAAATTCTTGGACTTTATCATCATTAATGGCCCCACAGCCCATTGTGGGCCTTGACTTCCTCCAATATTCTTCTCCATCTTCCTCTATCCCGACATGTACTCATCCAATCCCTGATGCTTGTGGTTTTCACGTCTTGCTGCACTCCATCCAGCCATCGGAGTTTGGATCTACCAACGCTGCGTCTACCTTGGGGCTTTGTGTAGAGAATCTTTTTTGGCATTCTCTCTTCACTCATTCTTTCTACGTACCCTGCCCATCGCAGCCTCGTTATTTTGATAAATTGTATTATGTTGGGCTCATTGTAAAGATTGTAGAACACCTCGTTGTATCATACTCTCTAAACTCCGTTTATCTGTACTGGACCGAGTATTTTTCTTTTAAATGCAAGTAGAGACATTTCATCCTTTTTACTCAATACCTAGCATTCAGATTAATCTTGCAATTTATATCCCAATAATAATAATTTCATTATCAGTCTGTAGGTCCGTAACTATTTTTTCTTTCTTTTTTTACAGTTTACAGCTAGTAATATTGTGAAAGCCTTTTAGGATGTTGATAGTAATAAACAAGCACGTACCTGCTTACAGATCGCGAATTCGCCTTCTTCATTAATATCTAGTATATTCGCTGAAAACTCTGTCCCAAGCGACGGTACGCAGTTCGCGCGCCGACGACAGTTATAAATTAACTTCTTCCACCTTCAAACACTGCAGCGCGCACCGTGACGTCGGCTGTAATGACCTTTCGTGATTGATGACCGATGCGCTTTAATGCAAGTGCAGCGAATATAAACATCACGCTATGTACCAAAACCACCGAAGGCTTTGTGCAGACCCACCCTCCCGGTGCATAACATTAGCAAATCGTTAAGGTATTTACAACGTTTAAGTATAAACGAAAAATCTTACATACACTCTCCATCCTTATACTATATTATGATAGCAAGTAAATCTAAGAATTTTTGAAGAACAACAAAAGCAACACTTCCCACTAAAAATACTCTACGATCAACAGACTTTCTATCCTAGGAAACGAGTACCTATGCACAAATTACAGATATTCTCAGCGTTAACTTAAGTCGTTACCGATATCTCCTTACCGCACATTTTACCGTTAATTTATTTGATTCAACTTTGTTACATATATGAATACATTCAATACATGTCTTTGTTCATACTGATATACATTTTATAATTGTCTTTACTTAATTTGGGATATATGTACTTAGCGAAAATAAGTTTTTTTTAAAACATTCTGTCACTGAGTATTATATTATAAAGAGATGAACAAAACCTCGTTTTTATGAGAGGGTATTGAATCAGAGCACAAGAATGTCCCCCTTGCGTCTATTTAAGGCATATTTTACACACGCATTATTCTTGCACAATCAAATCCCCTAGCAAACAAAAAAACAACAATACAACAACTATTGTATGTAAGGTTTTTCGTTAAAGTATAAACGAAAAACCTTACATACACTCTCCATCCGTTTACTATATGATTGCAATTAAATCTAAGAATTTTTGAAGAACAACAATTTGGGATTATGTTCTTAGCAAAAATAAGTTTTTTTTTAACATTCTGTCACTGAGTATTATATTGTAAAGAGATGAACAAAACGTTTTTATGAGAGGGTATTGGATCAGAGCAAAAGAATTTCCCCCTTGCATCTATTAAAGGCATTTTACTTCGCATTATTCTTGCATAATCAAATCCCCTAACAAACAAAAAACAACAATACAACAATTATTATAAAAGATACAGTTTTATAAATTACATATGTATGTTTGTATGTAAATGTATAGATTTGTAAATGATCATGCATGCTGATATATATTTACATATATAATGTACATTGTTATCTAGATATGTATAAGATTTTTTTATTGAAATAGGTGTAAACCGTAGAAATAAAATAAATAAATATGCTTTAGTCGCGTACATTCGATTTTGAATGAATTAAATCGTATAGTCTGTTAAAATATCACCTTATATCCTAACCAGACGTTGGTTGGACAACAACCAAGAAGGCCGAATGATTACGCCTTCGGTAATTTATATAAATATATCCAAAAGTAAGTAAGTAAGTCGTAAAGTCTACCTCTTAGTGTTAGTAAAAGAAAGATACCAGTAAAAAGAATGCATTTTAGAAATCGCGCGGACAATGGTCAATGTAGAAATTTAATATAATTACATATGTATCATTAAATTAAATTTTTTATAGGAAAGTAGGTATTTATTTATTTACTTTTTACGCCCATTACAGGCTTTTACATAAAAAAATACATAAAATCAAAAAGTATATATATTAAACAATATCGGAAATAAGTAGTAAAATATAAAATATGTGAATACAAAGTACAAGTATAAAAAGCAATAAAAGGTATAAGCAGTGAAGGTCTTTGGGATTTCATAGGGCTTACGACCTATCGTACGACTGGCTTAAGTGATCACTTTACACAATGTAACGTTCACCATTTCCACCCATGATAGAATACCACATCTATTAAATTTTTGGAAGTTTAATATATTTAAATTTTTCAACCCGTTTCATATGTATGTTGTAATTATCCTTAGCGCGACCGGCATCCTAAGCTTTTCATTCCTTTTAATTAACCACAGTTATCACTAATGACATATCTACTTTTGACTGGAATTCTTTATACTGTATTGGGAACACAGTACTGAGACAATATCCAGTGTTCTGAAAAATTTTGAAAAATTGAAGAAATTTAACTTTTAAATCAATTTAAAATGTTTGAATTTAAATGTCGCCAATTTTCTTACTTACAACAATCAAAATTTGTTCGTTTTTGTGGACTGATGCTTTTTTTTATTATTATTCCTGTCTCTTTATTTAAAACAGTACAATATATAGACATTGTTCTGTATACACACTGAATTTTATTACTCGTTATTACCTTCGAGCGATATTTTTAAAGAAAGAAGATACTCTAAGAATGTTCTTAGGTTTTCACGGCCACTCAGAATCTTCAGGTTTATGTTTTCCGGGGTATTTTGCCGTGTTATTACGACCTTTTGGGCCTGGCTACTCTGTTTAATTTTATTTGTTCATAGAATAGTGATGTGAAAACTTTTAAATCGGCATTTTTTTTAGTGTTTTTACTTCTTCCTTGAAAAATTTTCAGTGTAACGATATTATATTATATTGAGTTCGTTTGTTATGAAAAATATTTTCAATTAAATATTTTATAATTAAATGATCAAGATTATATTTTTTTTAGATAAATAAACAGACGAATGAACAATTTTTTTTATTTATTTTTGTTGATATCACTTTTTTTACAATCGTCAAAAATACATAATATATATATTTTTTTAATATATTTGGATATACTGCTTTAAGAGGTCTCCGCGGAATTCCACCATTTTGGACCGGGCAAGCGAGCGGTTAAAAAACATTTTTTTATGTAAAATTTGGACTGTACTCGTTATGATACGCGTACGTGCGACGCGCATGAATATGGAGGTGTTTGTACAATCAATATAGCGCTGTTCCCCCCGTCGGCGTCGCCGGCCGAGAGCACTCTCGGGAGGAACACTTCATCAGCCGGCTCCTACGTGCTTTACGATCTCCGCGTGATGCTGCGTGGCCCGTGGCTACGGCTGCAGCATCAGATCGGTGGACCGCATTCTTGGCATTGCTCGTCCGCGGCGCGCGCACACCCGCAGTCCCGATCGTGCGATTTGGAAATTTAAAAAAATATATTAAAATTATTTTGTCGTCCAAATCATCCCTGTCAGCCCCTCGTGAATGGAGGTAGTAATTGTTTGGTCCTTGAACGAATCTTGTCCGAGTCGCACGATGAAGGAGATGATTATCCTTGATCAAAATGATTCTGGGATTTGAGGTATTGGGTCTGTTTGATCTGAAAAGAGACACTTCTCTTTGTCACAATTAGTCACAAATAAGTCACAAAAAGTATAAAACAAATTAAGTGTTTCTCATTAATATTATTAATATTTAAAGCATTCACATTGTGGTTAGACATTATAACAGAATGTTAGTTAACTTAGTTTAATTTTTGTTTAATTTAACTTTCACAAAAGATTTGGTAACACCCACTTTAGACCCCACCCCCTCTCACGCTCTCCCGTTAGATTCCTGATTGTTCTATAGGCTAGTTAGTGCATGCTTGTCTCTAACAAGGTTAACACGCATGTGATAAATATTGGTGAAAGTTTAACAATACTATGATTGTGGTGCATAGTGTTGTGAACCTAGTAGTGTAGTGTTGGTCCTGAAGAAGAGACGGGTACTTCTCGAAACCGGTAGACCTTAAATCTGGTAGTGGTTTTTACTAAGTTAACTAACATTCTGTTGAAGTATTTCTCCTTACAAATCTTTTATTCTTTATAATTATACTAAATAATTTTCAACGGGCGCTAGATAGCACCCTTTGAACATTATACGTGGGGCGTAAAAGCAAAGGCAGCAATTTCCAAAAAATTAAAAAAATGTTTTGAACGCAGTGACCGATGATTACTAATTTAAAATGTGCTGAATTCTAGATTTTATGTATCTACCCCTTCCAAAATCATTTTTTGATAAATTTATGGGCATTTTTTCCTATAAAATCTCGAATTCAATATATTATAAATTAGTAAACCTCGATGACTGCATTAAATTTTTTTGGATATTGCTGCCTTTGCATTTATACCCTACTTTTTTTTCTTCCTCAGCCTTTTTCCCTTCACTGCTGGATGCCTCTTCCTGGATCTTTCTCCACTTATCTCTGTTTCTCTCCTTTCGCATCCAGGTTCTTCCTGCTTGGTGGACTATGTCATCAGACCACCTTTTGGGAGGTCTTTCGACGCTTCTACTTTTCGCCCAGGGCCTCCACTGTAGTATTCTGGGTGCCCATCTAGTATCCTCCTGTCGACCCATATGTTATACCCCACATATAATTTAATTAATGCTAAGTGACAGGCGCATGCGCTGACGGCCAAATTAATGTGTGTGTGTTTATGCGTATGGTGATGTACGGCCAGAGAGAACGCTTAAAAATGCGCTGGCCATTTTTGCTGATCTTTGTCATCGAACGTCTCATAACGTTCACGTACCCACGTGTTTTCTATCGTTATTTTCCATTTTATTTGCACTACCATGTTATCTTTCTGTTTTGTATCATATTTTGTCAATTGTTACGTTTTTTCTCTTGAATCGGTGTGGTTTTAGCCTCTTCTGACACAAGCGCTACATGTTTTTATTTTTGTTTTGTCCCTTTCCCTCCAAGGAGGGGTATTGATTTATTTTTCTCCGGTCTCTTCTCCTTTCTCTGTCTCCTCGGGTGTTCTTATATTATATTTTTTAGATTGTAGATGTTCCTTTATTGTTCTTTTGTGAAATCCATTTTAAGAAATAAAGACTTTTTCGCATGGGACGTTGAAGGTTTTGCGCGACCGACTCGCCTGGTCTTGGTTCTTCTTACTGGTCGACAGGCCGAGCGGAGAGGACGCTTTAGCAATAAATAATGGCAACCAGGCGGCGAACGTGGCCGATATGGACGCTTCGGCGCATAAAACAGCCCAGGGTATGTGGTGGATCACCTTCAATGTACACACGTTTACAATAAATACCGTCTTTATTCCTCCGTGTTATTATTATGGATACAGTAATTTATCAATACAACCAGAGTAACAGATCGCTCATCCTGAAATAAGGTGTACCAATATCAGTTTAAAATATAAAGGACAGTTTATAATATTCGGACCGCGCGATCTTCTGCGCTTGTGATTGAGCCTCGCACTCGATGTCCGAACTGTTGGATTATGATTGTGACCGGGCATAACCCAGGGGTTCCCAAGTCATTAGCTTCATATCTATTTTATTATTAAATAAAATCATTAAGATTAGTCGCTTTTAAATTAAGTCTACCCATTCCTTTAATTAATTACAACACGCCTATGAAACAACTCAATATCCTTGGTTTATCAGATAGAAGGAAATGAAGAGATTTAATATTTCTTTACAAAATTATCTCATATTCTTCTTCCTGGCTCATTGCCTAGATTGTTGGGGTCGACTTTTATCGTTCTCAGGCTGTATGTTCTTCGATTCTGGGTGTCATTTTCATCTGCGCCGTTCTCTGCAGGATTTTGCAGGACTCTGCAGGAAGCATTGAATCATCCAGGAGTTCTGTGATGTTTCTCTAGACGAGTGTCGATAAAGCGCCATTGACATTGCCTGCTTTGCCGCATGGTCTGGTGGTCTTATGCTTCCAGCTTATTTTTTATGTCCGTGACACCCAGGCTACCACCATGAATGCGTCTGTAAAAAATTATCAATTCTCAAATTCATAGCTCTGATCTTTTTTATAGTGTATACGAGTATCTTAGAGTTGAGTTGCTTGTCGGTTTACTTGTCATGACGCTAACCTATTGATCTAGTGGTCGGTGGTTTGAGCCCCATTCCAGTCGCTAGCAAGTTAGTCGTATTTTCATTAATAGTAAGAATACTGATGCGTCATGTATTCATGTTTATATCTATATTAAGAAAAAAGTTGCATTATTAACGCGTTTCAAAAGATATATTCTGTTAAGCTAATTTAAGAACAAACTGCCACATACACTGCCGAGTCTACACAGACTGGACAATGAGTACAGTGAGTGTTTAGATGTATTCCATAAAAGATAAACTATTTTAAAAAGAAACGTTCAGTTGATTCAAAGGGGGCGACAGCGTCGACGGTACTGGTACCAATCGCATGGTGCACCAGATAGACCGCGCCCACCAGACAGACCCCCGAAGCGATGGAGAGATAGCTGGAATTCAGCATCGTAAGAGGAAACTCCAGCACAAACAGACTCTTGAGTCTAAATAAAGTTGAAGAAGAAGAAATAAAGAAAATTGATGTTTTATTTAAGTGGCTTTTTAAATGATGATGCATCTACGAGAATATTAGCATCAACGTTACGCTAAAAAAATTATTTGTATGGTAAATTGAATCCTTTTATGATGTTTATTTAATAAACTAATAATAATGTTAAGTTGTCTTTAATTAAGTCTAAATATGTAAGATATCATCAACATGTTTTTTCAGAAATAAAAAATATAATATTTCAATAAAAAAGCAAATCTGTGGTGGCCTGAGACACATACACACAGACACCCGTGTAATGAGTTACCACAGATGCTGAGGTCGAGTACGGCAGGCCGTCACCCTCGATACAGAGGTTGAGACAAGATTGCTGAGCAAGGCAAATGTAAGCCGGACCGATGACCGAGTACAAAGGCGAGGTATAACAGAGGGCATGGACTATCGGAGTGACGAAACGCACCTCGCTGATCTAAGCTAAATACCCACACGCGCGGCTGAGTAAAGAGGAAATCATAACACCCCCGATTCCTTTGTTCTAAATGACTATAGAAGCACGCGCCCGCAGAACAAACCATATCACTCCAGCGGGGCTTCTCAGATACAGCGGAAGCCCTTGCCGTCATACCTTCGAACGTCACGCTTTCACTTGTAATCTTTGTACACTACTGTATTCTTTATAACTTGTGTTTTGTAATCGAATAAATTCTGTCAAACCATCGCGACTTTTACACCATCAACCGCAGCAGATATCTCCGACTCTACAAACGAAGTGGTGACCCTTGAGCTCAACTCTATCCAAAACCGGAGGGCTCATCCACCTACAAAGTGGTGACCCCGACGCAAAAAGAACACGCCCTTCACATCGAGTCAACACGAAGTCAACTTCACCCTGACACGCGAAGCCTTCATATCTACAGTCGGGTGTCCACACACCTCCAAAAATCTATTCCATAATTTTTTTTCTCTAAATGGTTTAAAATATATCAGCACTAAAGGACTAATACTCTAGCCCATTCCACAAGAAAAAATGTGAATATTTAATTAAATATAATAAATAACTGGGTCCCTTTTACAAAAAGTCATTTTTTAAATTTGTGTTAATATTAATACTTAATTATATATTCATTTACCATATATTTATTTTGTTATTGCCTATACTTCGATTTTTAATTTTTAGTATACCTTAGTTGTTTCTGATGTAGGGACCATTGGCCCCGAACCATGTTGATGTTTTCAACAAAATAGTGGTGAAAGCAAAGTGTATTAATATTAATTCTATAAAAAATAAATTCATAGAAAAAAGAAAAACAGGTAAAAAATTAAAAAATAAAACAATGTTAAAGTATAAAGCACCTAGAAAAATACAATAAGTTCACAAGTTTTTGAAAAATTCAATTTTGTACAGCCTAAATCAGACAGCGAATCCCAATAATCAGAATATTTCGAGTTTATCCAAATTGTTCAAGAACACAGTAGTGGATTTTATCTCAGGGGGACATCATTAATCAAGATATATTATAGATGTCGCATAGAGACAAAATTATATTTTTTTATAGGAAAGTAGGTATGGAATCCATCCCTATTTTCTCATAAAAAATATAATTTCGTCTATAAATAAGACATCTATAATATATCTTGATTAATCCCAATAATCACTGTACATATTGCCGAATATGTAGGAAAAAGAAAAATTCAAGCACAAAAAAATCTCCAAACAATTGAAAATCAAGCTTAAAACGTAAATTAAAAATGCAAATTATTTTGTAGGAAGAAAATTTTCAATCAGTGAACATCTGTGATGATGTGAATTATTAAAAATATAATTCAATCTTTCAAATGTATATTCTTCTGATACCTTTATTTGCCTGAGTTTCACATCGTTAACATTTAATTCGTGTGGCTATAGCCTCTGCGACCGATCAAAATAACTATACAGTGGCTGAAAAGTTTATCTTCAAAAAATAAGATCGTTTAAATATTTCGAAACTGATTTAAAACCCCTGAACTCTGGTCAACCAACAATGCTATGCTTTCGCCTTATTCTAAATCGACATTAACCGGCTATATACATTTATATAAAAGACAGACCCCATCGCGAAAGCAGCGTTAAAAACACCCGACCCCTAAGCAACAATGTTCCGGCATCTCACGCGCCACTAGAAGTGTATGAAGACCCTTTTGATCAGGTGCCACGGCACTGGAGGCGAGACCGGACACTTGCGGCCCGATCTTATGATAGTGGTTTTATTGGTACATGTGTATACCTAGATATTATATTGGACTATCGACAATATCGCGTGCCCAGACCGGAACGTTAACCGCAGTGGAGTTCCGACTCTTGGATATATTGACAATCATCCGTATTCTGAAGTAAGCAATATTTTATTTTTTATATTTATTAGAGACACTAACAGGATAATAGGTATATGATACATTAATAATAAAACATTATAAATGAAGACTATGCCCATTATCTCAATTACAAGTGTCTTCGGCACGCTCTAGTAACATGCATTTTTGCATTTATGTGTATTGTATATTTAGTGTTTGAATGTAGTGCGATTAGTATTTAATAAATAATTGATATAATGGATCTATAGGTTCAGGACATCGTTTAGAAAATAGATGTTGTTTATGAGTGAGTTTTTGAACGATGATAAGGTATCTGCAAGAATATCAGCATCAATGTTAGGGTCAGCACAATACAAATTATTTGTGCGAACTACCTTGTGATGGGAGAAATGTAACCGACATTATTAGTGTGCTGGCTTATTCTAAAGAACTCCGGGTTTCTTATATGGGGTTTAACATGCAAATTTATGTCAGATAGAGAAAGAGAATCAATAGCTCCGCTGAGAATATTGCTATTTTTGTATCATGACAGTTATTACATAACATTGTAACGCCGTTTTTTTTTTGACGTTTTATGATTGACAGGTTTGAATTTTTTTTTTATATATATTTATTAATTTTTTGATATTTATTATTACATTGTATATATGCCATACTGCACACCAGTTTTACGGCATGGTTGCCTTCAATATTTGGAAATAATTTTGCATGTTTTTTTTTACAAAATGATACATGATATGTAATTATAGATTAATGTAAGATTAGGTACATAGCTTTAATATATAATCTTTTAGCTTGTACTTTTTTGAAGCCAATGGAGTTTTTTTGTCTTGCATCATCTCAAAGAATTTTTTATCTAATTTATTAAAGATTCTTGGCACAATATAATCTCTTTTTCTTTCGCCATACACGTTGTTAGTGATTGGTATTCTCATTGTTCGTCCTGTTGATCTGATTGCATAGTTATGGTGCGTTAAATTAATGAATTCAATCAATTAAAATGCTTATAATGCGTAATTGTGAATAACTTAACGTTTGTTTTAGAGCTTTCTGATTGATTGAATTCATTAATCGACTTTTCGCTGTTCGTCTGTTCTCACGACTTTGATTCCACCTTTAAGAGACGTCAAGAAAAGTCCGAAAATGTAATTAGTACATATCGCACACTGGCGACCTCTATCGTAGAAGAAGTGAACACTACGCAACGAAGTGCATATAATTTACGACCTCGGAAGAAATAATCATTTTGACCTACACCTCCGCCATGATGGAACGCTCTCCTGGTGACACTGAATAAGACTTCAGCGAAACATCGAGATTTTCTTCTCAGTAAAATATACGGTTCGTATAAAATATCCGTTTTATTTAACACGTAAATTACGTCTTCTATTTCGGCCACCTCATGGGTCTCGGTCCGTTAGTATAAAGCGCCATCTAGTGGTGTCCCATGGTAAGTTCTGTCTTGAAGGGGCTACACCACACCAGGATCTTGAAGGTATCTTCATAATAAAGTATTATGTGAGACTCCGCTGGTGCACGTTTGTCTGATGCAGAAAATAAGACCATGCACTTATTATTTAGAAATGAATTTTCTAAAATGTAGCATATCCGATTTGAAAAAAAAATCTTTTTTTTATAATTGGGAGCAATATGAAAAAAATGTTTTTAAAATAATTGTTTATTAATTTGAACAAAAATTCGTGCAAGTACCTACTCGTGTACGCGTGGTAGAAACTATACTTAATTAAAACAAAAAATAAATATTTATTTTTGACGCTCAACGTATTGAGTTGTAAAAATCGACAGTGATCATTGTCATACTTACAGAAATGCAACCTCGAATATTGAATATGATCGGGGCAAATAAAAACTTTCTTAAATTAATGGCTTGCATCTGAGATAAGCCCTGCTCTTAATATGGTATATTCTTGACGGGCAAGAGAGAATCGGTGGGGGCTATGTCATGTGGTTGCTGCGTTGTCATTTTCATGATTCGAGTATTTCTCTAGCCGTGAATTCGAACGGAATTATTATATTCAGATATTACTGGAACAGTAATTCAAAGTACATTTCGTGGTTTTGCATTCGTTATATGCACCGCTACATGCAATTTTGATAAAAAATTGATTGCATCTTCCGTTGCAACAAAACTTTTACCCTAAATGCGTCAAAAAGATAACTTCAATCTATAAGCTGCATTTTAGACATTTCTATTTCAAGTAGACGGCCCTTTTTAACGTTGTATATATGTTCTCAATCAGTTTCCTTCATATGTTTGAATGCACTATGCAAGACACATCTATAGTACTTCCCATTAGCGAAGGGAAAAACTTCATTTCAAAATGAAGACTACAACACACACACGTTCACCAGTTTGAAGACTACAAAGTGTACACTACAATTGTAGTAAAATGAAGTGAAGTAAATGAAGTGAAGTAAATGAAGTGAAGTAATGAAGTAATTGTAGTATTAATGAAGTGAAGTAATGAAATGAAGTAATTGTAATAATAATGAAGTGAAGTAATGAAATGAAGTAAATTAATTTTTAAATGAAATGAAGTATTTTTTTCCCAAATAAAAATTTAGCGAGCTAAAAAAAAAAAAAAAAAAGATCAACGACAAAAATATTTAAATAAATGACGATATTTTCTCCAAAGTAACATTTGGCGACCTAAAAAAAAAAAAAGGTCGCCAGACAGATTTCTTCGTTCGATTCCAAAAAATTTTCAAACCATGGGGGGGGGGGTTGTTACAGTTTCCAGAGATTTCTCCGTTTAGCTACATCAACTTCCCAAAAATTTCTTCATAGCTCCCAAAATTTTTCAAACCATGGGGGGGGGGTTGTTACAGATTCCAGAAAATTCTTCATATATCTACATCAAATTTCCAAAAATTTCACGTAAAAAATACACTATTTAAAATGTGTTTCTCATACTTTCGATAACTTTGAAGTATATGTACTTTGTAGTGTTCGCTTTGAAATGAAGTGTACTATTTGAAGTTTATACTTTCAATAACTTTGGTGTTTGTAGTTTGTAGTGTGCACTACACATCAAAATGTGCGAAGTGTGCACTTCAATGTAGTGTAGTACTACATTGTAGTAGTGAGTACAGAGCGGACCCATCACTACTTCCCATGACATAGTATGTATAGATTTTGCAGTTGGTAATGATACCTCTATAAATTTTTAAGTGGAGTATTAGGCAATATTTTTTTAATGTATATACCTACGATATTATTCTGAATTATTTATTTTATATATTTGATAACGTGTGGAAATGGTGAACGTTGCATTGTGTAAAATAATCACTTAAGCCAATAAGCCCTAGGCCGCCCTATATAGACTTACATACACGATTCTCATATAAATAGCTCGGTCTCTGTGAGACTTGTTTTTTCTTAATTAATAATTATCTCTCAGTGGATAAAATCAATAATTATGTTCTCAGAACAATATAACATATAAAAATATTGCTCATAACATTTACATTCGTATCTCTGTCCATTAACCTTATTTTGAGTATTTTTTCCGTAGACTTTTCCCGATTGTTTCATGTCACCATATCGATCCTTCGGTGAGTAAAACGAAAGATTGGCAACACGAAGCCACGGAGTCGCGCAAGTCCACTGGGCCGCGCGCCTCGCGTGCCCCGGACGAGACACCGGCATCGGACAAGAGCCGAGAAAAAAACGGACGGACGGTAAAAAAGCCAAAACACGAACAAAAACAATCGGAGCCCAACGCCGTCATTACCCGTCTATCTTGGATCATTAATCCCGGCCGCGCAGCCGGTATCACACGGGGACTCGCTCGCGCACTTTTAAAATTATTTCCTCGCGTCGCGGTAACAAAACGCCGAGGAAACGGGCGAACGGAACACAGCCGATGGAATTGGATAGAGGAAAGAAAAAGAGCAAAACCCGCCAGAACCCCGCTACGCACCGGATGCGTGTGCACAACTTGTGGAAGGGCGCGCGGTTCCGGAATGGGGCTCCTCAGCCACGCTCGGACGCACAATCACGGCAGACGTCATCCTCGCAACGAGGGACTGCCGAAAGAGAAGAAGATTGATGATCCGAGAATTTTGTGAGAAAAATATCTCATATCGGCTCCCATCACTCGTAATGTCAGCCATTTCCGACTATGCTACAGATGGTCTATCGTCGAGATTGCATGCGAAGATGTATGAATGTGGATGAGGCGAAACTTGTGTACCAGGAAAGAAGTTTATGGTGCACTATCTGCTCTGCCTACCCCCGTGGAGAAACGGGGCGATGGAAGTAAGTATATACTAACTCTCTGCAATTGGCCATTGCCAATGGATGTGTGTCGCGTTTTCTATTATTTTTTCTTTTTATTTAATTTTACATTTATTCAACTTGATTTTGGTGCATACTCGACCCAATTCAGTGTTGCGAAAAATTGTCGACAATAATTATTTTGTTATTTTGATCAAGCAGTGTTGTGTTATCACGATAACACTGCAGTCTAACAAGCAGTTAATAGATTTACAGTTAATGTAAACAGTGTAATAGTGTGTAAGTGACACTGAGGAGATTAATACACCAGCTGTAACTCAAAAAAATATTTCAAATCATCATCTACATCTCCACAGCAGGCCGACCGCTGGCCTTGCTACGCTCTCGTTTCGGGAGGACCCCCCCCCTATGCGTATTCTCAGTCTTGCGCTGTTTAATTTTATTTCTTTACTTGCTCCCGGAGCTTATCACCTAGCGAGAAATAAAAAACCACACGCAACCGCATCCGCTCTTTCATTTACCTTCCCTAAATATTTAGTTTGCGTACCTAAGTCATTAAAAATTAAATGATAAAAAGTAACTTTTTTAAATTATTTATTTTACAATATAAATTACTCAAATACTTATTGATTAATAAACTGTACTTTTGGGGAAAATAATGTTACTTATATAGGTTTTAATTTTGCCCGTTCGTTGATGTATTCTTCATACGAAATGCGATCTCGTAGTGATTTCACTGTGAAATATTTCAAAGCGATATGAATTGTGTACTAAAATTATCACAACGAGCGGGCAAGATGCAAACCTATACCACATGCATTAGAAATATATATATTAATTTTTGGAGAAAGTGTTATTGACCCAATTGGGTTTACTACTTAAGTTACAAATAGTTAAGAATTTTTTTATTAAGAACATATCTGAATTGAAGAAATGTTTAGATTTGGACTAAGTTCTGAATATAATTAAATGTTCTGATAATTTTTTCTCTTCAATTAGTATTACTCCTACTGAATTAGTATCTTTTTTATGTTAATTTGAATTTCTACTGATCACATTATATTTGAAATATATATAATATGTTGTTATCACAGACCACCAAAATATAAATGCATTAACTAACGTTAATTTCTTGGTATACGGTATGATTCCCCAGCTGGTTTCAATATGTTTCACGTGTTTAAAAAAATACTACGAGCTTTTAAATTTTGAAATGGTAACCCAATCCCCTCGCCGGAAGAAGAGGTTTAGTTTATCGTTGTACCTAAATTTTTATACCCTGTGATTTTTGTACGTAAAATAATATTATTGTATAAGTAAAAGTCAACAGAGGCTTTGATTTTATCAAGTTAAAAAATAAAGTTGATGTCAACCCTAATGGTCAGCAAAAAGCGCCCTCGCGGTTTGAATATATAAACATTTTCTCGCCGGACAGACGTCACCATACGCTCAGACACACGTGGCCGTTCACGCATGTGCCTGTCACTCGTACTCAGGTACTCACATATTTCATAATTTTGAAAGACTAGCCGGTGACACTTCATTTTACTGGACCGATTTAAGAATTGCTCTACCGAAAAAAAAATTTTTTCGAGTTAAATTTTTCGCCAGTGTGATGCGGTCTCGCGCGCCCCGCTCCGGCGGCCGCTGGCTGCGCTGGCTCCGCCCCGTGTCCCGCGGCCAATGGGGGCGCGGGCCGGCCCCCCGCCCCCCGCCCCCCGGCCGGAGCCGCCCGGCGGCCGCGGCGCTCGCCAGTGCCGCTGACCCGAGGCGCCCTACGGTCGTACCGCCCGCGGCTCACGGGTGACACACAGTGCGGACGTAACGTCGATTGTGCCATACGCCCCGGGCGACGCCGAGCATACCGCACCGAACCGCGCATTTTAAACCAAAGTGTTGCGATCAAAATGAAAATTGACAATCAAATTTTAAGAGTCGAATTTTTTTTTGATAAACGACGCATTTTTGTACAGCGGTAAGGCACGCATCTAGTGACCGAATAATTCGGAGAAAGAAAAAAAAATTATAACGAATTATAATTTTTTTTTGAACAGCGATTTCCAAACTAGGAGGCGCGAAAAGTAATCTAATTTTCATAACTTCGCATATATAATAAAAAATTACATAAATAAATGTTTAATATTACAAATTAACAGCAACCAGTGGTTTCTACAACGTGCAGATACGTAGGTACACGATGGATTATCTTTCACACGAGTAGGAGACACGTACGGCGTTTCACGTTGGTGGACGCCCAGGTTTGAGAAACTTTGCGTTAATAAAGAAACAATTACATTCTATCGCATCACATTAAAATATTTGAATATTATATTATTTATTTATTTACTCTGAAAACCAATAGTTATCAATAATATCGTAAATACAAAGAATGGTAAACATAAAGGCCAATTGTAGGTTTTCATTGGTAACAGAATATCTTATTTGCATAGTATCTATATAATTCGATATGGTATATTGATAAAACTAAATAGATATGATTATTAGAAAAATAATAACTTATATTTTATTTTCAAAAGGCTTGGAAAACAAGCGCCGCCCATGAGCAGGTTTATTTTGAAATAAGTCTAAATTATATTTTTTTGTATAGGCATAAGTTTGCCACAAATATGAATTTTGCTTATAGTTTTTAGAAACATGGGAACTAAAAATAAGACTGTATATTTAGGTACACAGTACAACTTTATTAGTATTCTATCAATAATATTTTTTATCAATATATTTTTTAGCATTTAAAAATGTACGTATTTGTATTAATTTATGAGATTAAATAAGAAAAGGGAAGAGGCGCTAATATATATTTTTAAAGGGAGTCATAGTAACATAAAGTTTGAATATCGCTGGCTGACTTGTTTAAAATAACAACTAGTAGTTATTATTATAAAATTTAAAACAATTATGAAAAGGTTGAACCAATACTTTTAAAAAGTATAATATCTAATAAATAAGTCACCCTTTATGCTTCTTCATGTGTCCTGTTGGGTCCCCCCGACGTCGGCGATCACCTGGGATAAAGTTTCCCTGTCCAGGGCAGTGCGGAACAGCTCTTCCACGCTTCTTATCCCGGTCCACTCTCGGATGTTTCCAAGCCAGGAATGCCGCCTCCTTCCGACCCCTCTGCGACCCTCAATCTTCCCCTTCATGACGAGCTGAAGAGTGAAGTACTTTTCGCCTCTCATTATATGGCCAAAGTATGACATTTGAGTAACTGTCTGTTTGTATTTGCTCTACGTAAAACTTCAATATTACCTACTAGTCATGTCGGTCCAGGATATTTTTTACACGCTTTATTACAAGATGTTTTTATTTATGAATGTTCTTAGGTTTTCACGGCCATTCAGAATCTTCAAGTTTGTATTTTATGCCGTGCCATTACGACCTTTCCGGCCGACGTTTCAGATCCCATTGCAGGGTCCATCATCAGGGCTGATGTGTGACTCATCAACCCATCAGCCCTGATGATGGACTCCGAAAAGTCGGCCGGAAAGGTCTTAATACCCCAGAAAACACAAACATGTTGTTTTTACTTAGTTTGCAACGAAATTAAGAAAAAAATAAAAAATAATAATATACAATCGATACACTTAAGTTTTTTTAATTTTAATACTCTTAAGGTTTCGCGTTTTCAATTCCAATGAAACAGTGATTTTTAAACCACGGAAAATAGGTAGGTAAACGTTGCTAAAGACTTCTTATCGTTTAGTCAGCAAAGTATGTAAGCTTTCCTCCCGTTTTCTATGTGCTAATCTGTCGTGAACGACGGGTTGGTACGTGAAAAAAAATTAAAAAAGAGCACCGAATTCGTTTTGGTCACATTCAATCATTTGATGCATACATTTCTAATGAAGTGTGTTATGAGGGAGAGGTACAGTGAATGGATCATTGCCGGCCTCTCCGGTTCGTCCTTTACACGACGTGACACGGGGATGGCCTAAGAGTAAAAAATTGTCAACCTGGCGACCGATATGGAAGCTTTCGCTCGGTCCTGGGAATGTGGTGGATGTCCATTCACTGGTGATGTCTTCGCCGCGTCGCCGTCTTTTTCTTTCTTTGCTTCGTCTGCGACGAAGCGAAGAAACTGCTTTAGCATTAAGACAATGCCAATCTGGATGCCGAAGGCGTAGGGCTTATACAGGAGCCTTGCTCATTGAACGGCTCTGGGTCTTTTATTTGTCCTAGAAATTCGGTCTAAATATTTCGTCCTTAATTCTTCTTCTTCTCCTGGTGTCACGTTAGGTCGTTTCAACGTTGAATATCACCTTAGAGTAGATCTTCCTATCTCTAGCAGCTCGAAATAGTTCTCGTTCTTATTCTTGTCCAATCTCGTATATTACAGAGTCATGAGATATGCTTCCTGTCGATACCCCGTTTCCCCTCAATCCAGTTCAGTCAATAAATGTTATTTGTGTTATTATTTTTAAGGCGCGTTAAGAGTGTAATCTTTGAATGCAACGAAAAGCGCGCGCATTATGCAACGGAATATTTTCAAGCCATGAAGTCGCGTCTCACCAATCAAATGCTAATAAGATGGCGGAGTGACGTTCAACCAATAGCAATTCTTATAAGTGTCTCAAACATATTTTCGAGAACAAAGCGATCCCAATTAGCCTAAAAAAAAAGCATTTGAATCGTGCTTTCTACCAGTGATGACGTATGGAGTGGGACAATGGCCCTTACAAAGAAAAGTGCAGAAAAGCTCAAATGCACGCAACGATCCATAGAAAGATCCATGCTTGGAGTAAGCCTAAGAGACAGAATAATAAATGATGAAAATAGGCGCAGAACTAGAGTAGTGGATATCATGGATCGTGCAGCGAAGTTAAAATGCCAATGGGCAGGGCATGTTGCTACAAGATAGACTCCCAGAGTTCTGAAGTGGAGACCTTGGGAAAATAAAAGAGGCGTCGGAAGACCTCAAAAGAGATGGGCCGACGACTTATCCGCTGTGGGGGGAAAGAAATGGCTACAATTATCAAATAATAAGGAAGGATGAAAGGGTATGGAAGAGGCTTATATCCAGCAGTGTTAAGATAAGTGACGACATCGGCTCGTTTGAAAATGGTTGCGTAATGAATCTGAGTCGATAAAATACAAATTATACCTTGCAGTGTAGGTGTAAATGTGCATACAAGAATCTTACAGAAAAAAACTGCAGTGATATATTTTGCTGCCGTCAGTCGTGGCGTGCAGTTCGTGATTGATTCGATGGTATCGCGTTATTAAATCCCTCGAGGCGACAAGTGTCAAACCAGGCAAATGATCACATCTAGCAAGCGATAAGTGGCGACTTGTATGTGTCCAATCGCACGAGTTCTCACGGTATCATTAAATTATTTTACACGTACCGAAAATTATTCCGTCAAAAATAATTGCTAATTTCATTTTTCATTTTCAATGACAATTTTAATTTCATTTTTATGCAGGGTTGTTTGAAAAACATTAAAAACCCCGCAGAACTGTATTCCTGCCCTAATTATGAGTCGGAAATGTTCAAGCAACCATGACCATGTCATTCATAAGAAGATATGCGACACTTAAGTTTGTATTTTTTTTTAAATATTTAACTTATTTTTTGTAAAACATTGGACTATACTTACTTATGTCGAATATGAAAATTAATTCTCTTTAATACAAGTAAAATAAAATCATAAAAACCTTCCAATTCCAATTGGAATTTCTGCAGGTTTTTTATCATTTTATTTTCCTTGTTTTGAAACGAACAAAATTTCTAAGATCGATATAAGTTACTGTAATGATAGTTCAACGCTTTGTAAAAAATATGTCAGAAATATTAAAAAAAAATGCAAACTTTGATATTGCATAACTCTATAACTATTGATATTAGGTCTTGGTTGCTTGAACATTTTCGACTTATATTCAAGACAGCAGTATATTCCTGCGAGGTTATTAATGTTTACCAAATAACCCTGTGTACTCGTAGGTTGGTAACTACTTATAGATATTTAATGACGTCTCTGTGTTGTTGAAAGAGTTAGGTTTTCTTTTAATATACTCTGTGACAATCACAATACTATAAAAATCAAAAATTACTTTATTAAAATGTGTCATGAGAAGGACTATAGAAGTCTCTAATATAGTCTATTAGAATATAAGAAAGAAACTGCTTTAGAATACATTAAAAATTTTTGATAATCTGTGGATGTTCTCATTGATTTGGTTATTTATATTATTTAATTTGATTTTGACACTTTTCCTAATTTATAACTAATACTAGCTGTAACCCGTCAAAAATAACGGTACTTTTACATGCCGGTTCCTAAAGAATAAGTAATTACTTATTTATAGCCGACATCCGTGAAATAGTAACAACGACTTTTATCAAAATGTTTTACCTTTTTTTATATTTCCCCTGCCGGCAGTAAAATATACTATTCTAAATCCTTGCGATTAGAAGTAACATGTAATGGTTCGCGTCTTGGCAAAGTCTTGTATGTACTGTATTTTTTACGAATAATGCAGTCTCGGCGATAGCAACATCGCTATTGTTTCCGCCTTCGGGTTTGCCTGCCCGGAGTTCAAGTCCCATCTCTGCTGTTAAACTTCGTTTTTTAGCAGTGAATTCAAACGAAATTACGGACGCTACCCGTAGTTACGGGGACAGACAGACGGATGGACGGATAGACAACTAAATTATTATGTTTAATGTATAACTGTTATTTGTATGTTACATTTCTAAACCCTTGTTAATATCAAATGAACGGTTAGCTTCAAAAGATGACTAGAAAATTCAAAATAGTTATTGCTATTTAAACATGTTGAATGCTCCTTAATTCTAACATAGAAAAAATTCTGTTGTGTTTTTAAAAAAAGTTTTACCTATATAAAAATGATTGCAATCGTTACAAATTATTTTTTAACTCAGGGACTTGCACAAGTTAATAATCGATGGGCTGGAACATAGATGAATAGAATATGCACGTGCATGTTTAGTTTAGCTGTATTCCAATGCAAGGTATACAACACAACACGTAGTTTTTTATGTATACTGAACGCCAAAGAAGTATAACTTCTAACGTTAACTTAACTGGACGCGCTTATTTTTTATCTAAGGTCTCTTAAATACCGAAAGAAATAAAATAAATAATATTAAAGGAAATAAAATTATAAAAAAATGGTTTAACCATGTGAACTATTTCATGATTAATCATAACATAGAAAAAATATATACCTTTCTTGTTTTAACTTTGAATTTAGCTACAAATAAAATCTGCCTCAAAGGTTGGGATATATAATTATCGACGGCAAAATCTAAACAGTGATAATTTTCCAACATTGTAAAAAATCATTTTAAAATACCAAAAGATATTTAATAATAGGTATAGTCACATAAAGATTGACATTATGTTGTTATCTGTACGTGGCAAAAAGTTCATAGATAAAATATTATTATATATTTTGATATTAAACCAATCTAAATTTCAACCTTCTTGATCGCGGTTTCATGGTTTAAATTAATTTCTTTCATTCTTTTTCTCGCTGGCAACACACTCCTTTTCAACCTTCCACATCAGAATATCAGAATAGATTTTTAAAAAACATACCTTTAAAATGAAGATTCCTTAAATACGTATTTATGAAATTTTTTAAAATTAGGTATTTACCTACAAATAAATGAGTACAGTATAAATGAGAATTATTTTTTTTACATGTTTCTCTATATATAAAATGTTGTCTATACAAAGCTATTCAATAAAAATTATAGATCCATTACATAATGCATCTTTAGATCTAGAAAAGTCCCGATTAAAGGTTGTATGTATACATGGGGTATAAGAACAAAGGCAGCAATATCCAAAAAATTACAAAAAAATGTTTCGAATGCGGTCATTGAGGATTACTTATTAAAAATTTACTGAATTCTAGATTTTATGTATCTATCCCTTTCAAAATCGTGTTTCCTTTAAATTTATAGGCTATGTTTCCTATTACGTCTTGAACTTAGTAGGTTCATTATGCATTAGTAATTCTTGATGACTGCATTTTTTTTTAAATATTGCTGCCTTTGCTTTTGTACCCCACATATGTGGGGTAAAAAAGCAATATCCAAAAAAATTAATGTAGTCATCGAGGATTTCTAATTTATAATATAAATGAATTCGAGATTTTATAGGAAACATAACCTATAAATTTATAGGAAACATGATTTTGTAAGAGATTGGTACATATGTAAAATTCAGCACATTTTAAATTAGTAATCCTCGGTGACAGCATTCAAAATATGTTTTTAATTTATTGGATATTGCTGCTTTTACTTTTATACCCCACATATTATGTATGCTCCTTATAAATAAATAAAAAATGATCTACTTACCATTTACTTGCGTATTCAAAAATGTTATATTTGCTTGATATTTTGACTAAACACATTGTTTTTGAATGAAAGTTAACCATTTAAAATAATGTCATTGTTTAAAAAATTATAAAAAAAATGTATATTTATATTTATAATGTGTAAATTGTAGTGCATAAGCAGACTCTTTTTGGTAGGACAGCGTAGAATAAAAGATCATTGGTTCAATTCCCGACGGGGAAAAATTATCAATAAATTTCCTGTTGGAAATATTTATTGTGGGTAGTCGGTAAAGGTTTATCAAGGTTAAGAAATACATATCACCTACAGAGAATTATTCAAAATAAGGTATAAAGTTAATAAATTAATCGCAAGCTATTAAGACGGTTCCCCATTCTCAATCAAAAGGACGAAAAGATCTGCGTAGTATTTTAACAAATTAATAATTAATTAATTTCCTTTTTTTCCCAATTGATTCAGCAACATTGTTGATTGACATTTATACAAAATATTGATCGTATTATTTGTATATCTCTACTTCTTTTATTTGATTAATTACACCAACATGTTTCAGAAAAACCTTTCTATCGTCAGGTTGTTGTACAACTGTCAAAATATCAGAATGAAATGTCTTTTGTTTCTTGTTTTTCTAAATTATTTGAAAAATAATTTTTAAATATTATTACTGAAGTTCTTGATTACTCGCAATTATTGAAAATTTTTTTAGAGTTGGTTAATTGATTGTTAATAATATTTTGTTTACTATTACACGCTTTACTAATTTCTAATGATTCTAAATTATTCAATTTCAGACCAAAATTATTTATGTGTAAAATAGGAAGTCCTAAATTTATAATTCAAAAACAAGAAACAAAAGACATTCATTCTGATATTTTGACAGTTATACAACACCCTGACGATGGAAAGGTTTTTCTGAAACATGTTGGTGTAATTAATCAAAATAAAGAAGTAGATATATACAAATAATACAATCAATTTTTTTAATTAATTTCCTTTTCATTTTCTTCTTCTTCATCATCTTTGTTTAGGCCTGTTGACCTGTTGTGGTTGCTATATTGTCCTCCTGGGAGCTGGACTGCCAGGTGTCCCTCCATCTTTTCTGTAGTCATCCTGGAGGTCTGTTTCCCTGAAGTCCTTGGTCTCTCGCTACTTTTGCGGCTCTGGAGTCTGTCATTCTGCAATGCTACGCTATCATGCTAACATGGTCGTTCCAGAATTTCGCTCCATCATCTCTATCGTCCCCATGGTCTTTCCAGAAACATCTTCTGTGTCGTCCCCATCTTACAACTCCCACGACTTCATCTTCCGATCTTGAAGGGTTTTGCCAGCAATATTTCTTAATAATTTCATCTCTGCGGTTCGAAGGAGGCTTTCGATCGGCTCTGGACTCTAAACTGTAAGTCATGACGGGGAGGACACATGTTTTGTAAACCCATACCTTGCTCTGTGTTCATTTTCTTAATTACTATAAAATTATAATCGACTTATTCATCCGTCAAAGTTTCGGGAGCTTCAAGTCTCAACTTGCCGAGATCATCTGAGCATCTCGCTGCTTCCATCCTCCGATTTCAGCTTCCAAGCTTCTGACCAATCAATACCCAATCTGTCTTTATTGTTATTCCAGCTTAGTTTAGCGTGACCCACTAGATGCATTTTCTTTATATATACAGAGTGTAACATACTTTACAGGTGAATTCCTGCCTTGATTATAAGTCGAAAATTTTCAAGCAACCGTGACCTAATGCACTATCAAAGTTTGCATTTTTCTCAATATTTCTGGCTTAATTTTTACAAAATTGTTGGTCTCAATTGGTCCAGTTACGTTACACCCGCAACTCATTTGGAAACCTGAATTATTGATCTGCGTCGTCTATCATATACTCTATCTCTAAGAGTCTTTGGTGTAACCCTTTAACTCAATGAAGGCGGTAGCTCTGTAAAAAAACTAAAAATTCAGCATAATTTCTTACTACGCCGGTATTATATCATTTAGATTGTATTTCTAAGATATCAAAGGATCTTTTTTAAATAAATACATAGTCAAGCACCATTTGATCGTTAACTATCGCCTATAATTGAGTTCCTGGCAATCTGCATCACTTTTGCATCCTATCTCGACTACGTGTCCTTATTCACAAATACCTTCCAGCTGGATAATTTGTCAATATCAAGTTCTTTGCGATAATTACTCTGTTAAAAGAGGAGCGATCTGCAACCGGTTGACAAATATAAATATCCCCCAGGCGCGGGACTGTTAAAGGCCGAGTACCTCCTTTGAATGCCGAGCAGTGTCAAGCGAAAATAGATGCAAATTCTCCTCAAAAAGGACAACTTGAAATTCATTTTCGCTAGACGGTGCCATTATTGTGTTAAATGTGCAGGGTTTTCGCTAAACAGAATGTTATGAGTTTATGCGGCAACCCTTAATAGATGAAGAATCTAGAAAATAATGTAATTATTAATTTTAAAAATCACGCTCTAGAAAACGAGAAGGATATTAAATTCATACAACGCCGATGTTTTCGTAACATTTGTACATTGTATTGAATTTCGCATATTATTATTCTTCTAGTCAATCTTACCTATCCAAAACTAATCGTTAAATTAGAATATATCGTCTTTGAGTTTTTCTATGTTTAAGAAGATATTAGGAAATAATGTATAGCTGATATTAGCGTAGTACAATGAATTAAAAATGGTCACTCAGGTGGTTTGGGCATGTTTTGCGAATTAATGAGGAAATAATGATAAGAAAGCTATATGACGTAAGTTTTAATTAACGTAACCAGATTAACCAGATACTTAAAGATGGTACTGTTAGGAGCCTGAACAATCGTCGAATTTACGTGCGAAGATGTATGAATGGGGACGAGGTGAGAGACAGGACAGAAGAGTGGCGCTCTATCCTCTGCCTACCCCTGCGTGATGATAAGTAAGCTATCATTCTGAGGGTATAAATTTTTGGTAATAATTTATATAATTTAAATAAAGAGATTAATACCTTGCAAAAAACTTCTGATTCAAATTTCTGCGAGGTTTTAATCATTTTCTTCTGCAGTATTATAGTTTTCTGGAATATTCTGCCGTGTATTTCTGACCTCTCTGGCCGACGTTACTTCGGTGATAGTCCAACAAACCGGGTGGAATGGCGAAAATTAAAAAAATTAATAAACTAAAAAAAACTTCAAAACTATTGTTGCTTGAATATTTTCGATTCCTAACTTATGCAAGAATCTACCTGTAAAGTATTGTGTACTATCTCTGTACAGTTACATCCTGTAGCTATTTGTCTTCATTAAATATTTTTAACTCATTTAATGCGACGGCCAACCCTGAATTATTTATTATTCGATATATTATCTTTGTTTGCTTTTCGGCACTGGAAGGGTTGACACGGTCACAAAAGATACATCGTTCTTTTATCTACCATTGTTGTCGAATTTTTTATTTACTTTCAAAACTGCATTTTTAAACGACCGCGCTCACGCAAAAACAGCTCTTATGTGAGCATTGGTGCGTGCGATTTGGCGCGATTTTTGCGCAGTTAAATATGTGAAGAGAGTAACGTTAGAGGGACCCCGAGGCCTAGTCGTAAGCCAATCAAATAATTCGACCATTTTGTAAAATTTTGTTTGATTAAAGAACATCTGGCGGTCGGTGTGAGTTATGCATCATTTGACAAGGCGCCATGGCTGGCAATACGATCGTCTATTTTTTAAATAATTTCATTTTGGGTAAATAATTTATATCAATTGTAAGGAAATATTAAACTGTAACTGGTTGCGGATATTTTATACGAACCGTATGTTTTCCGAGAAACGATTCTCGACGTTTCGTTGAATTCTTATTCAATGTCATCAGGAGAACGACCTTTACCCGCGGTGGTAGAGGGCGGACTGATTACCGCTTCCGAGGGCGTAAAGTATATGAACTTTGTTGTGGAGTGTTCACTTCTTCTACGATAGAGGTCGCCAGTGTGCAATATGTACTAGTTACGTCGGCGGACTTTACTGCGACGTTTCTCAAGGGTTGACTCAATGTCGTAAGAACGGGGCGCCAAATAGCAAATTATAATAAATCCAAATTCTCCAATATTTTGCATAAAAATACATGAAAAAGTGGACAGAAAATATTTTAAATAAATTATGTATTACACCGGAATTCCTATTTTTATCTCACTTGGTATCATTTCTCTAACTTCATTCAACTTTATACACTTAGTAATTTGAAATGAGTCACATTTTACAAGGTAAAACGACACAATTAGTTTCGTAGAGCAGAAAAATATAAATCCCATATTCTTGCTCACTTAAAAACAAAATGAAAGTGGAAATATTTTTTGAAATTAGCCATCCGAATCTAAAAGCATAAAATGTATTTTTTCGTTATATATATTCATACAATATTATATGGTACTATCCATACGTCAACTTCCCATAATGTTTTTCGAAATCTAGACATTTCGAACGCACTATATTTAATATTCTGGTATTGCCTTCGATAAAACTTATTCTGTGTTTAAACAAAAATACGTTTTTACTACCTTTTTATTTTATTGATAAGCGATTCATTAATAATTCTTAAGTTCCATCGTCAGAATTATAATGTCAGAAAAGCATTATTATATTAATATATAATGAAAGCATTATTATATAATAGTAATATTATATAATAATGTACCTGATACGGTTCCGGGATCGATACATAATAGTATTTCCAAAATATCTTAAATCGCATAATGAAAATATTAAGAATTTTTCTAACGCAATATTACATTGGAGGGGTGTGAAAAAAACCTCTGAAAAATATCCTGTTTTATAATTTATTTTCTTGTGTGATAATGATTTGATGGTATAACATTTGATAGTTTTTTAAAAAAAATTGGATTACCATAATTTTTTACATATTCTTACTTAAAAGCGAAAATTTATATCACAAAAAGATATTTGTAAAAGAAAAAAGAAATGTTGGAATTAACTAGTTCGATAAACTTTTTCCACACCAATATTTACTAATTAAATTAAATTCTTCAATCTGTGGATTATCACATATTAAATTAATATCATATAATTATGTAAAATATTCCGTACCTTATATGATCTTTAAGGTGTGTGTGTGTGTGTGTGTGTGTACAGGAAATTTATTTCCTTGACCGATTTAATTTATCACATTAATATTATTTAGATATACCCAAGTATATCAAAGTTCTTGCAAGAGTTATTTTTTTACGCTCCAACAGGCCAAGAGGCCCAATTAAAGAAGCGAACCACATTACAAAACATCCAGACTTGAGTAAATCACATAGATTAATTGTGACCACACCGGGAATCGAACCCGGAACCCTCGGTGTGATAGTCAGTGTGATATGTCATGTCCCCCTTGCGTATATTTAAGATATATTTATAATGCAATTAAAGTATTTATTCTTACATAATTAAATCTCCTAGTAAACAAGACGTATCTTTTTACAATAGACGTTGTTTTTTAAATCTAATTCCTAACTGAGTCTCTTCAACAAGTAGTACCTATTTCTGTAATAAAGCGCGACTTATTAACTAAGTATTATTCGAGTTTGACCTTTTCATGATTTTTAAAAAATTTACCAGCACATCAATTTTTTAAGCAAATCAAACGTATTGGAACCACCCGTGGAATGAGACCGTGTACCAACAAATTCATGTATTTATATTTTGGTCATCTATGAGTACAACCTTCTGTAGATATTTTTGAGCAGTTTGACTATGTCAAAAAATGATCAATTTCAAAGTGAGTTTGTGGCCAATCCATTACGAGAAATTGGATTAAAAATTAAAACACACTGGATGCATTTAATAATCTGTAAAAAATCACTCATTTAAGACAACATTTATCCGTAAAATGCTATTTAAGATTATCACGCTTAATTTCACGGTAAATTAATTAACCTACAAAAAAATTATTTTTGGCGTGCGACGTTGATTATTATTATTTTTTTAATTTCATTCTAATTGGAGTCTTTTCAAGTAAAAACGCATTTTTTATTTAAGTACTTTTTAAATAAGATATTAAACATTTTAAGTGTTACCGGTCGGAATCAGACCGCATACCAAGAAATTCATATATACAACGTATATTTATAATATATCGTATATACATTTTAATGTTCTGTTGTAACAACCCTCTGTAGATATTTTTGATAAAGTTGACCACGTCGAAAAATTATCAATTTCGAATAATTTTGTAGCCAATTCGTTCGGAAAAATGTAATCAAAATTAAAATATATATAGAATGCAGCATACTTAATAATATGTGAAAAAATCACTCGATTGGGATAACATTTATGTGGAATATTGCTGTTTTAGCACATCACGCATAATTTAGAAGTGATTTTTAGGCAATCTATTCGGAGAAATTTGATGAAAATTAAAAAAAATATAAAATACAGTATACTTTTAAAAACTGTGAAAAAATTACTTGATTCGGAAAACATTTATACGGAATATTGCTGTTTTAGCACGTCATGCTTAGTTTAGAAATAATTTTGCGGACGATGTATTAAGAGAAATTTGATGAAAATTCAAATAATATTACAATAAAGCATTCTTAAAAATCTGTGAAAAAAATCACTTGATCCGAAAATAATTTATCCGAATCATGGTTTTTAATTTCAAAGTGATTTTGAGGGCAATCTATTCGGGTAAATTTGATGAAAATTTAAAGAAATATAGAATACAGTATACTTAATAATCTGTGAAAAAAATCACTCAATTCGGACAACACTACATAGAATTTCGCTGTTTTAGCATTTCGCAGCAAGTGAAGCTTTTTACTTTACATGTTACATAATTTCAAAGTGATTTTGAGGGCAATGTATTCGAATAAATTTGTTGAAAATTGAAAAAAATGTAGAATACAGTATACTTAATAATCTGTGAAAAAATTACTCAATTCGGACAACACTCCATCGAATCTTGCAGTTTTAGCATTTCGCAGCAAGTGAAGCGTCGCATCCACTGTGCGCCGCTGCGTTTCGCCGCGCAATGCGTCCGGCTCGGGCGCTGTGGAGGGCGCCGCTGGAGGGGCGGCCCCGTGGAGGGGAGAGGGTATCGGGCCTCAGTGTGATTAATCTCCGCCCGGGGCCAGCTGCTGTCGTCCGCGCTCGCTCCCCACGTCCTCGGGCGTCACCGCACCTAGTGACATCTGTGGGACATTTACATAAACATTACCGTCTTTCGGCGCGAGTGATTAAAGGTTAAATAATATTTTAATTTAAAAAAAAAACAGTGTTTTTGCCAGTTCTATTACGTAAAAATATAAAAATAATATTTATGATAAATCAGTGAAATTTTTGAGTTGTCGATATGCGGCCATGTAGATGATATTTTTAGTTGTTCTAATTCTTTGCATAAAATAATTCACATCAATGGTGTTATTTTTTGTAGTTATTCGGAAATAAATTTGAAAAGTTTTGTTAGAAATCGTATTTTTCGATAAAAATTTTCAACGTCTTGTAATATTTTTTATTAATCAGTGATTTGACTTTTTGTAGTATTTATTATTAACAGTGAAAAAATTTCGTTGTCAATAGGTATACTTTGATGTTATTTTAAGTTATAAATAGTTTTTGCACAACATATTTACTATTCAAATAATAATAAGTTTTAGGCTGTTCTAATATGTAAACAGTCAGTACAGAAAATATATGAAATAATCCTGTGGTAAAAGTTATTATCATTCAGTGATAACGAATTTTACAATAGTGAATTATCAATATATGACTATGTTGATGGCATTTTTACTAGGTCTAATATTTTGCATTAATTAATAATTAGTTTATCTCAGTTATAATACGTCAATACTACTAAAAAACATATTCGAATAATATGGTGTCATTTTTTTGTAGTATTTAAGATAATATTTATTGTTTGGTTATCATTGATAACCAAAATTGAAATTGATTTAATCTTAATTGCTATATTTTATAAACTAATTTAATAATTAAATAATAAGTTTTAGGTAGTTCTAATTCGTAAACATCCAGTGTAAAAAATCTACTAAATAATAATGCTTCTGCAGTATTAATTATAGATAATATTTATCATAAATCAGTGATTTTTTCGTTATCAATAGGTAAATGAACGTTGATGTCATTTCAGTTGTGCTAGTTTTTGTGTATATTTATTTAAATAATAACAAAATTTAGGCAGTTCCTATATGTTAACAGTGAGTTTAAAAAATCTAAGAAATAATGTTCCATTTATTATAATATTGATTATTAATCATTAAATAATTTGAATTATCAATACATATGCTATCTATCTATCTATACTTCAATCCAATCTACCAGTATTTCGGGCAATTTCATGTGGTATTTGGAATCCCGATTGTACAGTTTAAGTATTTGATACTTAATAATATTGATAAGTGATAAGTTAAATAAAAAAACATTAGGTATTTGCAGTATTTCAATAAAAGTAAATGTGTTAATTTTCAGTTAAAAACATACATGTTATAATTATTACGCGCAAAAATTCAACATTTAATAATATTTTAAGTTATCAATGCATGTTGACAGAATATCATGTAATGGTTTAAATTAATAATATTCCATAAAAATTATTCGTAGAGTTCCGTAAAAAACTAATATGTAATTTTTTGTTTCTAATCCAGTTAAACATTACGATGTTTAACTGGATTACGACCGCAATAGAATACGTTTTATTGCGGTCTATCGAACAATATATCACACATATAAATAATACTTTAAAAAGTATCTAATACGTGCGACAATAACAAAATATAGCATCTTTGTTTACTTTAGAAGTGATCGATTTCGCATTGTTAGCTATCAGTTAGTTATAGGAATATAATCTTTAAAGAAATAATAGTTTAAATAATAGTTCTCCGTGTATCGTTTATGCTTTCATATTGAATACTCGCAGATTGCAACAATAAAATTTACTGTGTGCAGACGTGCTGATAAGTAGTCCGGTGTATTTTCTATGTTTATATAGATTAAGTGCTTATAATTCACCAAAAATCAGTTAAAAATTAGCCAATCATGTCGAGTGAATGTACCTACAACTGAGCACTTCTAGAATATAGTGCGCAAGAGTGTTTTTTCAAGTAATAAATCGCGCGAGTGACACCTGTCTATTGTAAACAACTCTCCAAGTACTCATCCTCAATAAGTGATTTAAATTGAGTGAAAACCAATATATTCTTAACATTAACTTATTTTATCTTATATATTAACTAAAAATGTTATTATTTTTTTCTTTAAACTATCCATTCTATAAATGTACACTTTACCTATTTGTTTGTAAAAGCGTAGGGCGTTAATAATAATAAAATTTGTTATCAAAAATGCATTTTGACAAGATGATCAATGACACATATTTAATATTTCAATAATTTAAACGATTGACTTAAACTCCGGTTCGCAATGTAGATTCTAAAAATGAATCTTTGTGTCTGAAAAAATTCACTATATATAAAATATATTTGTCAAATAATAAAACACAAGTAGGAATATAAAAAAGGGTAGATCTTTTTAAATCAATTATAATTATTTTACAATCCTTTTTACCAAAATCGGCAGTTCTCCCAATGAATTTAAGGAAAAATTTTAAAACTTAATTTTTTGCGTGTTTTAATGTATCATAAATTTCTCAAATAATAAAAATTGTACGTTATGTATTATAATTAAATATGCTTTAGTGAATTCAAATAAGTTTTAAAAAAATCACACGTTTACCTCTATCGAAACAATTTGATGGACAAGAATTTTTTTAATTTAAGAAGGGTTTTTTAATACTCTTCTTACTATTCCCTGTATTTTTAAAATTTCATATTTTAGAAAAAAGGAAAATGATTTACTGAACGTTTTGTTCTAAACAAAAAGGACCGATTTATGATTGAATATTACCTGATATTTTGTGAACTGTAGGTACTAATTAATTAAGATATTAATTAATTAAGTCCATCTATGGACAAATCCAGTAATTGTATTCTCAGGAACACATATAAAATATTGTTAAAGATTATATTTTTCATTCAAATGCATCTTACGTTTTTTTTAAATGAATAAAGGTAAATGCAAGATTTTGTGTCAATGGTCAATAAATTGCGCGCGCGCCCGGGGTGGAGATACAAATTATTTAACTTGCGAATGACATAATAGTGCCGATGCAGGGTCCATTTCTCGGATAACTTTACGGTCTCGTTTCACGGTATTGCCATGAAGACATAAATCGTTTCCCCTCGGCAGTCGGAGATAATAAATAATAATAAAATACAAACAGTTACCTGTAAATACAAAGTGATTAATGGTCATCACTAAAACACGGATTTCAAATTAAAATTTGTGTTTCTTCTTCCAGTATCGCATTAAGAAAATCAACGTGCCTTCAATATCTGTGATTAACGTAGAATAAAGACGTCTAAAATTAAAAGTGACCGAGAACATAACTTTTCAAGTTGGTAATTTTTATATGTGACAAATAGTATTGAAAATTTTGCTAATGGACGCCACAATCAGGAATGCCACTGCGGTGAATGTCGAAATTTCTCTACAATTGTGAAACTTTTATATACGAATGTTGTCAGTGTACGTTGACGAGCTGTGAGACGCTGTCGCCCCGAGCTGCGTTTCGCAAACGACTCTAATAAACTAATTATAGAGGCTTCTTAGGAAATTTTAATAGATAATTACAAACTGTGATAATAATATATGAAATATTTCGTAATGAAACAAGACTGACGAATTTTTAGTGCAATTTGAAGAATTTCCGTCGGAAATTGTGCGATTTTTTAGTGAGTTTTCGGTGGAGATTCTTGGTGAAGAAGTTCCGGAAAGCTGCCAACATTGCTCCCGTCATGAAAATGGTATGATCATTCTTATTCTAGTTTTAATATTATCAATGTGTTTAAAATTCTTAATCAACTCATATTTTTAAATAATTTATTTAGAACTAACCCACAACATAATCTAAATACTACAAACTTTTAAGTGGTATTTAAGATTCAAAAATTGAATGAATATATAACTTACTTAATGATCGTCACGCCGTTTCTCCGCAGGGGTAGGCAGAGATGATAGAACGCCATATTATTCTATCTTGGCGCACCACTTTTGCTTCGGGTACATTTATACATCTTGTCATGCAAGCTCTACGGTTGTTGAGGCTTTTAACAGGGCCATCCTCCAATACGTGTAGTATCCGATCATGACAGGTTTTTCGCGGACGCCCTCTATATCTGTTGCCTTCAAGCCATCTCAGCACTCCTTTCTTTATTCTATCTACCACACTGCAGTTAGCATTACATTCTAATATGTTTATTCCTCACTCTATCGACTATATATATATATATAAATATATATATATATATGTTAGTTCTAACTACTTTGGGGGTAACCCGCGTCAAATTCTGGTCGTCAGGACCAGTCGTCTGCCGACGTTTCGAACAGATCTCACTGTTCATCTTCAGGGCGCCTTGTCGATGAGCTGCTTCTCCAAAAAGCGTACAACCGTTTGGGTCCGGAGCTCACCGTCAAGTGTTTTTTGGAAAAGCAGCCATCGATAAGGCGCCCTGAAGATGAACAGTGAGATCTGTTCGAAACGTCGGCAGACGACTGGTCCTGACGACCAGAATTTGACGCGGGTTACCCCCAAAGTAGTTAGAACTAATATATTGTACCCGTGGAAGCCTAGATTTAACATATTATATATATATATATATATATATATATATATATAGGTATCTAATATATATTATATATATATCAATATCAAGAGTATATACCAAACCTATATTTTAAATATTTATTTTCACAATTCCAATGAAGCCTTTTTATATGTATAACCAACTGTTATATTAGTTGAAATATCAAAAGTTAGAGTAACTATTTCAATTTTACAATTAATTAACAAAGATTACAATTTTTTTTATGTTTCATAGAGACGAAATTATATATTATGATCTCTTCACACAATGTAACGTTCACCATTTCCACCCATGATAGACTGCCACATCTATCAAATTTTTGAAAGTTGTGTATACATTTAAGTTTTACAACCCATTTCATGCGTATGTTGTAATTATCATTAGCGCGACCGGCACCCAAAGCTTTTTCATTCCCCTTAATTAGACACAGGTGTCATTAATGAGATATCTATATTTGATTGGAATACCTACATACTTTCCGATAAAAAAATATTCATATAATTTCGTGACTACGAGACATATAATATATCTTGATTAACGAGTCTCTGGGACAAAATCCAGCTCAGCGTTCTGAAAAATTTGGCGAAATTAAAATATTCTGAATGTACAAAAAATTACAAATTTTGGTTAAAAACAAAAGGTATACGATAAAAATCCCGTATAATAAAATGATAAATATAGAAATTAAAATTATTGAATGTAGATACACTCGCATCTTCCTCACCAATGACTTAATGATTCAACTCCATCCGGCCTGCACGCAATTGAATCAATGAGTGTGTTTCTAACTCTATACAATTTAAGCACTGTTGGACGAAGACTATAATTTGAATGAAAATGTGAGCGATGGAGTAACATGATGCAGTTAACATAATTTAGAGATACTATTCAGTAAGAACATAAGTTACAGAGGCAAAGAGATAAGACATACTTAAATATTGGTCGTAAATGCATGATAAAATAATATTGTTTTGCTTTAGCCTTTCTGGCATTATTAAAATGCATTTTACATGTAAATAAAGAAGTATTTTTATTCATATAATTCTAACCATTGTTGTAAATGATTAAAATACAATACATCAAGAAAACAAAATATATTATTAAATTGTTATTCAATAAAATAATTCTTTAGGTGAAAGGAGCAACTGAATGAGTAAAAAATGCAGGTTTTCAGGAGAGCCAAAACAAAATTTACGAATTGCTTTTGTTTACGAAATATCTCTCAAAGGCTTTGTTATTTTTATCTAATTTTTACACCAGTAGTTTTGTTGTTTGCACAAAAACGTCGAACCAAGTTGACTAATGTCGTTGTTTCTTGCCAAATTTTTCAAAAACTAATCATGTCATTTGTCCTTTTTCAAAAAATAGTCGCATTTTATTTCATTTTCTGACTTATCTAATTTTCCCTGCTGGATATGTATCTAAAGAACAACTCTGCACACTTAACTCAAAACTCAATTTTATTGACTATTCGGTTGTTCCTTTCGCCCACTGAATTAAGCGGCCCTAGAATCCCGGTGGGCATGACACTCGCTTCTCACACCGAGGGTATCGGAGTCGATTCCCGGTGAGGTCACAATAAATCTACGTGATGCACTCAGGCGTGGGTGATATGTTTCGCTTCAGTAATTTTACCTCGCGATCTTTCACGAAAATAATTGTCTCAGAATATATCTTTCACAGTATTGAAAAATCGTATTTCAATTTGCGATGGTATAATAACAATAATATGCTAACATATATATAATAGCAGTAAAATGCGACGATATAATAACAATAATAAGCTTACATATATATAATAACAGTAAAATGTGATGGTATAATAACAAAATAACAGAAAAATAAAGTATGACGGTAACACAAAGGTATTTTAAACTTAAAACTTAAACCTATATCATATGTGTAAATTTTAGAATTAACTAACCAAGCATCACGCCGTTTCTCTGCAGGGATAGGCAGAAAGGATAGAACGCCATATTCTTATGTATTGACACACCACTTTTGCTTTGGCTACATTTATATATGTTGTACGGTTGTTGAGGCTTTTAAATTATGGAATTAGTGGTCTTATTTATTTCTTTCTGACTGATAATGTCAAGTGCTTCGAATACTTGGAGTACTTACTTTACAGACTTATAGTTCTATAGTAAATTGATAGATGTACTCACATATTTTGAAAATATCTTTCATTATTGGTTTTCCCACAGATATTAATCGCAAAATCCACGGTTTCTTAGAAACTCATAAATCCCAAAAGATAATTTCGTCTACCTGAGTGTAATCATAATTGGGTTATGTTGACTTAGGTGCTTTAATAATAAAATAAAAAAAATGCTTCAAATTTTTACTTTGCTCGAATAGATTTTTGGTTTTTATCACAAAATATAAAGGTCTTAATGTAAAATAAAAATGTTTTAAATGCAAATTTATCTCGTTTTCAATAAGAGCAAAATGATTTTGTAATGACATCTATACCTATAAAACTCAATGCCTATCTGTCTGTTTTCTATATAAATCTATACCGTTTATCCGATTCGATTCAAATTTTGCATACTTATGCTTTAGAACTCGGCCTGTAACATAGGCGACATCTCCCCCCTATTCTTTTACCCCTTCCCCTCCGCATGATACATTTTCGATGCAAATCTACACCGTTCGACCGATCGAACTCAAAATGTGGACACTTATTCTTTAGGGGTCGGCGAGTAACAAAAGCGATATTTCCTCTCTATTATTTTACCCCTTCTCCTCCCCTTGATATATTTTCAATGCAAATCTGTACCTACTATTTGACCGATCGGACTCAAAATTTGGAAACTTGTTCTTTAGGACTCGGCGGGTAATATAAGTGATATTTCCTCTCTATTATTTTACCCCTTCCCTTCGCCTGATATATTTTCGATACAAATCTATACCGTTCGAGCGATCGGACTCAAAATTCGGAAACTTATTCTTTAGGACTCGGCGGGTAACATAGATGACACTTCCTCCTTCCCTTTTTACCCTTTCCCCTCTCCCTGTCATATTTGCGATGCAAATCTATACCGTTCGAATCGAATCTTTGTTGCCCCCCACAAATTTATTTTCAACTTAAAACTTAACCCGTGCAACGTCGGGTAGGAACAGCTAGTTATTAATACAATTAATAAGAATAGGCTTTGTTTTCACCACTAATTAGTTGAAAATATCAATACGATCTAAAACAATAATGAAAAGTCACACAAAGATTTTTTGGTACGTAGTAGAACTATTGATATACAAAAATATGACTAACTTAAAAACCTTTTAAAGTATTTTCTGCAGTTTATATAGAAAACAAAAGAGAAAAAAGTAATAATGTAAGATAGACATTATAAAAGACAACATAATATGAAAAGCATAAATTAATTAATATATAATAAAATCAAAAAGGATATGCAATGTTGGAAAACACTAAAAGTTAGGATTAAGAAATAAAGTTACAATGTAAATTGATTTCAGACCAATTTGTTCTATAGGCACCATGAAAACTCTCCCTCTCATCCATTCACGCAATTTTTTTAAGAGACTTTGTGATGGAATTTGTTTTGTCTTAAGAGTCCAGGAGATTGAAAAGTTTCGATGCTATATACAGGAAGTGTCTTTGTCCAAATGAAGTGTTCATACGAGGCACTTGATTTTATGTTTTGAAGTGGTTCTTGTGTAGTGTAGTGTAGTGGTGTGTTGCAGTGTCACTACGATACATTTCTTAAGAAATTAACTGCAAATTTAATTTGAATTTTAACTATTTAACTCAAAACAATTTCATAAACATACACTCTTAAAAACAGGCGAATATTATTAGACCAATCCTTCCTTTTCCAAATAATTAATAACCATATTGATTCTTCTGATCTCACCAGCTTGCTTTCTTTCCACGTCCCACTCCACATACCTACCACACTACCACACATAAGTACCTCTTTTCCCTTCCAACTTATCATACCAATAATAGAAAATCCTCTCCCATTCCAGGTAGATGCTCAGATTATAATAACCTTTTGAATTCAATAGATATTTTTAATACTAAATATGAAGAGTATCGTCATATGATGAGGCAGATACTAGAAACTCGTCCCCCTCCCTGACCATGTGAATTATATTAGGTCCTTACATATGAAATTGGCGTTTAGTATGGGAGGAACATAAAGCCGATTTTTTTTTATTATAATATATTTATTTAATCAAAATATGTACCACTGCTATCTATACACTTTTGCCATCTCATAGGTAGTTCATCGATCCCTTTACTAAAAATACCATTCGGACGGGAATCAATAAAATCTTTGAAGGCGGTTTGGACTGCCCCATCGGAGTTGAATTTTTTCCTTGGCAAGAAGTTATCCAAATTTCGAAAAAAATGGTAATCTGTTGGGGCAAGGTCCGGAGAGTACGGTGGATGTCTTAGACATTCCAATTGAAGCTCCTCTAACTTGGTAGCCGTCTGTTGTGCAGTGTGTGGTCTAGCGTTATCATGAAGCAGCAGTGGCCTAGAGCGATTAACCAGCCTCGGTTGTTTAGCAGCTAGCTTTTCCATCATGGTTTGCAGTTGCTGACAATAGACATCTGCCGTAATCGTCTGGCCAGATTTAAGAAAGCTGTAGTGAACGACACCAGCACTAGTCCACCAAACGCTCACAAGTAACTTGTTTGGAGTCAATTTTCGCTTGGGGCATGGTTTGGCTGGTTCGGCAGGGTTCAGCCATTGCGATGAGCGCTTCCGATTATCGTACAGGATCCACTTTTCATCACAGGTAATGATTCGATTTAAAATCCCTTCATTATTGTGCCGGTTGAGTAATGCAACGCAGCAGTCAACGCGCGTTTGTTGATTTGCTTCACTCAATTCGTGAGGTACCCACATTTCAAGCTTTTTCACCTTACCAATGTGCTTCAAGTGGATTAAAACAGTTTTATCACTAACACCGCAGCCTGCAGCTAACTCGGATGTGGTTTGCGATGGATCCGCTCCACAATAGCCTTCAATTCTTCATTATCAACTTTGGTCTCCGGCCGTCCACGGGGCTTGTTCTGCAGGTCAAAATTTCCAGAACGAAAACGTTGGAACCAAAAACGCACTGTGTTTTCTTTTGCGGCACCGTCGCCATACACATCATTAATCCTTCGAGCCGTTTCTGCAGCACTGGTGCCACGGTGGAACTCGTACTCCTAAATAACGCGATATTTCAAGTTTTTCATTTTGTAAACTGAGTGACGGAAAGAAAAAAACAATTGAGGAAAAAACAAATGAATTATAATTTTTAAAACACAAATACATGAGTAAATAGCTGTATAAATTTGGATTTGGAATTCCTAACCAAAGAGAAGATATTAGAGATCAAATTTGCCAGTACGGCAAAACGCCAATTTCATATGTAAGTACATTGCGAACACTTTTATGTTTATGACAAAGTTAAATTAGGAACAATCACTTTAGTGAAACTGTAATCTGTCATTCATATCAAATTGACATGACTATAATTATGTCTATCTATGTCATCCTTTAATTGTGGGAGATATTTAACAATATTTTCTGTATTTTGTCCTACCAAGCAATTATATATCCCTATTGGTTGACCGAATAAAATAAAAATAAAATCATTTTGTTTATCGTTGAACAGAAAAAAAAAGTTTTTTTTTCGACATTTGGTACATCAGTAACAATAATAACAAGGTTTTGAATCTCTTTGCTAATTTAATTGATATTTTTATTAGAGATCCAGGGTAGATCCTACATGAACCGTAATTAAAAAACCTACCCTTACACGTATATTATATCTATCAAGAGCCTATTTACAGTGACTGGCTCCTATCAATTTAATAAGTGTATTTTTGACGAGAAATTAATTACTCGTACTAAGTACAGATAAATGAATACTGCGATAATATTTATCTTCATCTCAAGGTTGTAATAAACGTGTAATGTCTTATTAATACGAGATGGCACAAACGAGTTGATGACTCTGATTGGAAGATCACGTATCAGCAGCTCGTCCCACACAGCGGCATAAATAGTTGACAGAAAAGTAGCCGGGTCAACGCTGAATAATTAATCAGAAGTGGTTCCTACAGCCCCCACAATATTTTTATTTTATTTTGTTATCATGCACGGACATAAAGGCTTTAATACAAATTTCACCTATCATGGATTATCATTTTTTAATACTCTGCCCAATGAAATGAAGACTGCAAAAAATCATAGGAATTTCAAAAATGAATTGAAAAATCTACTAAAAAATCAAACACAACAACGTAATGAAAATAAAATATCTTATTCTAAAACAATTAATATATACTTTTAAATGTTATTATAATACCTTCTTAATTTTGGTAACTATATGTAATATTTGTTACATTTTATTTTTCATAGGTACATTATGTCCTATTTAATAATATATGTATATGACAATGCCCCCCATTTTTAAACACAAGAATTAAATTCTCTTTTAAAGGTGGGTAAGGGTTAATATATTCATTTTGTAATTCAAATATATGATATGTAATTAACACATTATGTACAATTTAATTAAATAAAATATATATATATATATATATATATTGTAACGAGCTGTTCGTTGACATTTGACAGTTCCATAGAAAAGTGTTACATGCGCAGAACGGCAGGCCGGTATGCCCAGTGGTTGAAATAAGAACTAACATGATTTATAAATAGCGAAGAAATGGAAGGGTTCTTACCCGAGTACAAAAACAAAAGAGAGCTGTTCTTTTGTGTTTAAATAAAAAATAGCAGTAGATTGCGTTGCGAGCGATTGTAAAATGTGAGAGATAATGTACAAGCGATAATAAAAGATTTATTTTACGAGTTGTGCCATTTCATTTTTCGAGCGAGCCACGCCACGTAACAACTGGCGTCAGAAGCGGGATTCGGGAGATTTTTAAGAAATCAACATGAAGATCGTGGCACAGGAAGAAATGGCAACCATGGAGGAATTTTCGGATGCGGAATGCGATATGATAATGAAGATGCTGGAAGAACTGGAGCGGAAACGCCAAGAAGACAAGGAAGAACAGGAGCGGAAACGCCAAGACGACAAGGAAGAACAGGAGCGGAAACGCCAAGAAGACAAAGAGGAACAGCAGCAAAAATTGGGAATGTTGTTGGACGTCAAATTAGGAAGCATCAAGGAGCTTAGGGAAAGTGTTGACAAGCAACAAAAAGAATTGCAGATCACTAAACTGGATGTCAATAATCTTCAAGAAGATATCAAGGATCTTCGACAAGACGTAAAACGTGACGCTGAAAAGACACAACATGAAATCGAGAAACTTCGGGATGAAATAAGAAATTGCCAGAAGGTTCAAGTAGAGAATGCTACGGGGTCGACAGGGAAAAAGCCTTCTACATTCGACGAACGATGTTTACAGGATAGCAACCACAGGCAGTACGAAACGGCGGCGCCCTCAAATATTAGGAATGACCAAGGAAATGGGACAACACCTGCAGAAATGACCTTCGTCGATAGTGAGAGGCCGATGGAAAATGTGGCCGAGGACCAGGTGGCGATGGAAAATGCAGCCGAGGACCAGGTGGCGGTGGAAAATGCGGCCGAGGACCAGGTGACGACGGAAAATGCGGCTGAGGACCAGGTGACGATGGAAAATGTGGCCGAGGACCAGTTTGCGATGGACCTCAGCAATACTGTGTTCGACGCCGAGCAGCGCGAGTTCACCGATCTCAAGATACAGGAGGACATGGAGCCCTTGCCCTTCTGCGTAGTCACCGTGGAGGACAAGCCCATGGTGCAAGTAGGGTACAAAGGGGAAAACAAGAAAATCTCTCCCAATGAAATTAGTCCTATGGTGTTGGACGAGATCGAACAGACGACCGAAGCATACGTGGACCAGAGTGTGAAGGAAGCAGTTCTGGCTATGACAGATTACTTCAGTGACTCTCAGCGACAAGCTATCAGGAATGTGGTCAGGACAGTCAAGCTCAACGTGCTGCAGATCATCAATGAGCTCACTGTGGCGGCGCGGGCTTACGAGTTCAACACAAATTCAAAGGGCAAGCGTAGCGTGCTCGTCTTTGACCCAGGTGGATGGAACTTCCAAGTATCGATCTGGAGTGCTAATCATTTTTGCTGAAGATTTAAAAAAAAAGAAATGTTCTAGGAAGCAGAGAGGTTCCGTGCAACGAAGAAGCGAATTGAGGCAGGCGATAAGCTGAAAAGAAAATGAATCAATGACGATTGAGATAGATGTGAGAACACGCGCTCGTGTATTGGAGTGTGGCAGCATGGGAATTTGGAGATCTCATGGGGACAACAATGATCCTGTTCGGGACGAACAGTATTGAGAGAGGGAGGCTGTGTAACGAGCTGTTCGTTGACATTTGACAGTTCCATAGAAAAGTGTTACATGCGCAGAACGGCAGGCCGGTATGCCCAGTGGTTGAAATAAGAACTAACATGATTTATAAATAGCGAAGAAATGGAAGGGTTCTTACCCGAGTAGAAAAACAAAAGAGAGCTGTTCTTTTGTGTTTAAATAAAAAATAGCAGTATTGCGTTGCGAGCGATTGTAAAATGTGAGAGATAATGTACAAGCGATAATAAAAGATTTATTTTACGAGTTGTGCCATTTCATTTTTCGAGCGAGCCACGCCACGTAACAATATTAATAAAAACATTCATACTTTTTTCACTATTTATTTACTGAAAATTTCAAGACGTTTTAGGGTCAATGATGTCTTTTTCAGAATATAGTGTACAGTAACAAATTAAAAATTAAAAATCGAAATATAGACAATAAAAAATAATAAAAATAACATATTTGAAATCAGACGGAAATAATTTCGTTGTCTGTCTGTCCGTAACGTCCGTAATTTCGTTCAAAGTTGCTACTAAAAAACGAATTTACACGACTAAGTAGGGCGCGAATCTCGGGCGCACAAATGCCGACGCGGCACCCTAGCAACATTGCTACCACCGCCTCTCCATGGATATCAAAAATATACTATATATACTAGGGCTCGCAACCATTTCACGTTCCGTGATTTTTAATAATAAATAAATAAATACTTACATAAAAACAAATTTAAAAGATAACTATTTATAAAAAGGACCTGGTTGTTTATAATATTCAATTTACTATTAACACGTTTTCTTATTTCCTATATTTCTAATTTATCAAACTGTAATTCTGTATAATTTGTATGTAAAATTTGTAAACCCTTATTAATATCAAAATAATGATACGTAACCAAAAGCTGATTCGAAAATTCTGAATAATTATAGCTACTTGAGCACCATATGCAGTAGATCGTATTGCCAAATTAAAATAGTAATGGACAGGTTACGTTGCCAGATAGGGAATAGATGGGCACTTAGAGTTGTGCGGTGGAGACCATGGGACATGAAAGAGGAAGAGGCCGACCTCAAAAAAGGTGGGCCGATGATATTATACCTATCGCGGGTAGTAGGTGTATTAAACAGTATAGAGATGGCCGAGGAAGAAGAAGAAGAAGCACTTTAAGTGTTCCTTAACTCTAAGATCAAAATTTCTTCACGTTTTTTCTGTATTTTTTCCTGTATATCTCAAAAAGAAAAAATACCATTCTGTTTGATGAATTAATAAGTTCACAGAAAAAAGAAATAATATGTCGGTTAACAGAATACAGGCAAACAGAATATATAAAAATATGAAAGGCAAAATCAGAAAAAAAAACCCTCCAAACAATACAAAAATCCTCAATAATAATAATTCCCAACTAGCAGTTAGCAGCTGCTGGGCCCTGCGGGCGGCTATCTAGGCCGCTGCACGGCCATTGCTATTTGCTCGCTGCTTGACAACGTGGTCGACTATAGTAGCCGCTTCGCGGCTGGTAGTGACCACTGCGCGGCCATTGGTATCTACAACGGCTGTCGCCAATGGCAGATGCCAATGGCGGCTATGGTGGGCGACTCGAAGCCAATGGTGGCCACTGCACGGTGTCTGCTTGGTGCAAGGCCATGCTGTCGACGGACGGACAGACAACAAAATTATTATGTTTGATAATTATGGTGTATATTTATAGGTACTAGGACTTTTCTTTTGAGAGCATTTATGAACGTAGTGAAGAATTATATTTTTTCAACATATATATAAATTATTTTTATTTATTTATGATACCGTTACTGACATATTTGGCGATGAATATTCGGTACTCGGAATACAAATTAATATTTATTCTTTAAACAACCGCCAGGTATATAATATTGTGACTCATACAACACTCAACTTTCTCCCTGCGGTCACCCACTTCTACAAAACAATTAGTGACCATTGTCCAACCGATCGATATTGAAAAATATTATATTTGCAAATATCTACACCACTTGCCTGAGTAACCGGACCTGAAAATTTTAATTCACAATCTAACTGTAACTAATTATAAAAAATACCTGTATCTAAACTATAAAGGATGAGTTATTAAACATGACTATGAGCAACTTATTTAGCTTCACGGCCATTATTAAGGGGCTTTTTTTTGCCTTCTCTTATTGCTTGAAGATTTTAAAATGGCTCGAGTCATCCCTGTTCAGAAATTCCAAAAAGCAGCTGACTAATAGCAATTTGAAACTAGCGTGGAAGTGAATGTCCATATTTGTTTGATGCCTCAAGCTAATATAACTTGTATCTGATTTGATTGTACTCTACAAAATGATTAACTCGCACATTGACACCCCTGATATTTTGTGTACCTATGTTCCATGCGCCTGAAAGAGCTACTCGGATTAGGGATGGGCGTTGAATGGACGGACTAGTTGAAATCAACCGTTGACGTTGCATCGACGCGTCGACCGTTTACATTTATCGCATGGACTAGTTGAATTCGTAGACGGTGGACAGCGGACGCCGTGGTCGGTGGACGATTCGAGATTAACGCAATGCAAAGCAACGAGCGAGAGCAAGACAAAACGTCTCCGTTTATTTCTCTCTTATCT